>JANIEQ010001698.1:0-45538 GCA_024708375.1 Oxalis stricta | reverse complement strand
TCCATTTGTAAATGAAACGCTTTTCCGTTTTCATTACTTAACCAACTAGGAGGAATACACTTTGTAGTTCAATAAGCCGGCTTAGAAGCCAGGGTCTTCATAGATAAGCTTGATTTGGAGGATTCGGCGAGGGAGTGATTCCATGGCGGTAGTTTTGAATAAGCGAGACTATTGGCATAGCATGAACCTTTTTGCTTGTTGGATTGATGTTTATCGGTCGGTGAAAGAACCAAATGGAATGAGGGTGCCGATAAGAAGTACTTTCGGGGTACTCCTTTTTCAATTTCTTTTGCCGTGGGGACGGCTATGACGTATTTGGCGATGTGACTGAGCTTCTACATTCCAAACAGTGAGTATTTGAAACCATGTAAGGAATGTAGCAAGGTTACTAGGAAACCTTAGGACATGTATTAGTGGTATACTTGGTAAAGCTATAGGGATGTCTAGGTGGACGCCTATAGTGTAGATAGAACGAGAGATACCATAGAAAGCACAAAACTTCCTCTGGCATGACGAGGTTTCGAAACTTGTAAAGGTGAGCAAACGGAAAATGCGGATGAATTCCTAGGGGACTAATATAATCATTGTTGGGACCGAAAGTTGAGAGAATAAAGTGATACCGGAATACTTTGTGTTTGGCTTTTTCATGAATGTGTCTGTTTGAATCGGTTCTTTAGCATCGAAGGGGCAATTATTAGTAAAATCATAAAGACTTGTGTTTGGATTGTTTGGAATTTGGGTGGACGAGACGAGGGAAGAAGAGATTTCCTCTCGTAGACATTATCGCGTTTAAAGAGCGAATCAAAGTGACTTGGTTTCTGCTTAGCATATCGGCGAGGATGTTCTTGGTGCCCTTTAAATAGACTGAAGTAAAGTCATATTTAGAGAGACCATTCGCTCCATTCGAAGTAATTCGTTGGTGTGGGACAACTTTCGTTTGAAATGTAACATCTTAGGGAAGGATGACATATCCATCTCGACTTGGAATTTGTGACCAATGAGATGAAATTCAAACTTCTCGATTGCCTTTTTGCTACTGCAGAATCTCCTTGAACGTGGAGTGATAGTGCATTTCGAGTCTTTGAAACTGACCGCTTCGTAGCCACGGTTTGTCGTTTACCATCAACTTCTTCGAGAAATCTTTGCGCCCCGAGTACTTGTCACTAAGCGATACGATTGAACAATTCGGAGTCTGTGGAAGGAATCTTGAGAGGTGGCGACTTGGAATGACTTGCTTTAAAGCTTGTCTGCTGTCTTTGTCTGCCTTAGATGTCCAAGGGGGAGGATTCTTTGTCAATATTTTACTAAGTGGTGAGTCGGTTTAGATAACTTCGGGGCAGAAGTCATTTGAGATAGTTAATGACACCTAGAAATTGTTGTACTTGTCTCTTGAATGAGTTATCTCTCGAAAGCATGGAACATTTCCATTAGTGAAGTGGGCTTGAGGGTTGCAAACTTTCCATGTCATGGGCACTCGAGAAAATCTGATGTTAGTTGAGGCAATCTACCATGCTTCAGTGACATAATTTAGTATTCTCTCGTAATGGTGGTGCTGACTATTTGAGTTTGTAGTCTGATGGATGTGAAGAAGCGCCATGATAGGTGATACAATATATGCACCAAAATTTAGTATCTGAAATGCAGGCTGAAAATTTTTAACATAACGTCTTAAGTGAAGGTTTTTTAAGTCCAAAGGGAGGACTTTCATTGAAAGGCTGTGTTTGGAGACAGAGAAGATGGCAATGTATTATTCACGGATGACATGTAACCAGTTGCAAGCTGACTTGGTCAAACTTGAAAGAATCGCATTACGCGGCAGTGTTGTATAAGAGATTTCCGTGTGACTGAAATATGACAACATCTGTAGTCGTGAAGCCCTTGAACAATTTCTGAATCGTAAATTTAGTTACAACTGTGAAATCTCTTCTACGAGCATCATCCGGTAGGTATCTTTTGATATTTGTTCTCAAAGTGGCTTAAACAACTTGGTCTGTCTGTCATGAACAATACGGTTTTAATTGGTATCTACAACCGGAACATCTTGATAAGTACTCCGCGTTTCGAAAATTCCACCAACCCGACAAGCCGTGTTAAATGCTAGGCCCGTTTTTATGCGACAGTACTGTATTGGCGGCCTATTGCTTGTTTTCCTCCATTAGAATCATGTACAACTCTTTTTGCCGATTTGATCCATTCTGAAGGAATGCAAGATGCTCACTTTCGGCGAGGCCAACCCGATTTGCTATAGTGCTTAAATTCCTGGTTACACCTGAAACTACCGAGTACCCATTGAAGATCATCTATCCCGGGTTTAAAGTGCAACATTTGGAGCAGTAATTAACTAATAGACTTAAATCAGGGATTATCTAAGGCGACTGGAAATAGCAAGAAAATGTTGTTAAAATCTCCTGGACAGCGGTAGGCAAAGCCGATGTAACTTTCAAAAGCAAGTCATTAGAGAAAATTCTAGGATTCAATTGTTCAATCGAACTTATTCAATATTTCGAGAAATCTTTGAGAGTGAAAACCGATTTTTCTACGAGGATTGTTGGTAATGATAATTGTATTCAAAACTGGTCGTTTGAGAACTGAAATGTATCACTCCACGACCGGGAATACTAGATCGAAAAACTGTCGAGTTTGAATTTCTCTCATTGATACGAGTTTGAGCGGTGGATGGATATATCTTTCCTGAAATTTGTACATTTCAGAAGAGTTGTACAAAAAATGCGGCAATTTTTAGATGGGCAGTGTTCTGCAACAACTTTTGCCGATCTATTAAAGAAATTTTGAAAATTGTCCACTAGCTAACTAAGCGGGAAACGGGGTCGCTGATCCAGCTAACTGGCAGACAAATGGGGAGAAATCTATTTCTTCTACGTCGCATTGTAGTCAAGCGCATTCTTGTGATTTTCATGCCACTTTGACTGTAGAGTGAATTCCAACGATTTGCTTCATGAAGAAACAGGTACGAGTATTGCAGTTGTAGATTCTGATATAAAACTTGGGTCGGCTGTGTTATGTGGCCTCTAAAATTAATCCGATTGGTTGCTCGTAACTTTGGTTGAGGCCCTTGTAAACTGCAAGGCTTCTATGTTTCTACGTTCTGTCACACTATGGCTCCACTGGTATACATTTGCGATTAGCCACGTGGCCATGTCAGAAGGTTTCAGGAGCCAACCTAAGCATTCTACATGGTTTGATCGCTGACATTTGAATGACAAGTATCATAAATAATATTAATGCAGATCCCCAAGTAATGAAAAATTGAAAGAGAACACCAAGTACTTATTAACCTAAGTCATTGAGTTCTCATAGGCCGATGTTGTCGTCCGACAAGCAAAAATTGTATGTACCCGGTAGTCCGTTTATTCGAAATTTGTCGTCGCTCCTCGATTATTCTCCGGATCAATATCTATGAAGACTTTTCGGCCGGCGTTTAAACGAATCCCGCGGCGGGGCTGCTTCTAGTGTTAGATCATTGTGATCTTGCCCATTTGGGTACCGTGGCTGACGACGATCTCAATTGTTTGCCAGAGAGCAAGAAATAAATGAAGTCGATTCAAGGAAAAGCAAAGTGTAAAATGCAATGAGAAATTAGAGACCAGCAGTAGTTGAGGCTGCTCTCAGGGATCAAAGATGATGGATGACAGATTGGGAGCTAGAAGACCTTATGGCCCGAGAATTTAGAGTTTGAATGAAGCTGAGCAGGCCCGAAGCTCCACTTATTCCATTGACAGTTGTCCCAGATTCCTTTGGCAACTATGAGTTCGGTTATCTGTGATTTTCACATCCTTCAATTTGAAATGGACCCTTGACAAGACATTGGAGAAAAGAAAGAAAGAAAGAAGCAAGATGGCCGACGACGTATGATCGTTTTATGTATAATTATTAGTTTGTACTATTTGTTATTTTGTTGTACTGCGGCTCTGGAAAGTCCGCTTATGTCCTTTCGCGGAGATAAGGTTGTGTTCCACTATCTCTTGCACATTGTTTTTATAATAATTATCTTAGGCACGTCATTTGCTTGACAGTAGGATAAGAATAGGCACTAGTATTTTTACATACTAGTGTGCTTTATTTTCATTGGTTCGGGGGATTACTCTTATCCATTCTATCGGTTCCTCCGTATTATAAATAGGTGTGTATATCGTTTGTAGAATTCAGAACGAAAATTCTGAAAATCTCTCTAAATAAAAATATGTCTTTCTAAAATCTCTTCTTCCATTTTCCATTTCAAGTCTTAATGCTGCATATATGTTTCTATACTTTGTAGAATGATTAATTAATAGTTGAGGTCCTTATGTCCGCTAATTGATTATTAAGGTAGGAAGATATAATGATCAATGAGATCGATTCGGAATAATACGATTGCACCCTCTTTGTTTTCAGTGAGATTACTGTAAGATTGATTCGTTTGACGATGGGCTTGATCGGCGTAAAGGCAAGAGGCCGCAGCCATAGTCGCCCTTTACTAAACGATCATCTCCATACGGTTCTCGCGTTGATAAAGCGGTCCTTTCGTATTCTTCTTGATTCCGATTTCTTGACCGTTACTTCTTCTTAGCTTGCTACTCTATTAAGCGGTATCGAGCCTTGACTATTACTTAATTGTCTCTCTTTGTATGGTTACTTATATGTAAGATTACGTATGCGAAATTGGAAGGTGGATACTTTTAGACAATGACATCATCTTCGAACTCTTTCAACAATCGATTCCCAATTTGCAATTTCTACTTTACCTAAGAAAAACAGTTCTACCTCCTCAAAAATAGACTCCCTGTACGAGATTGAGTATGTTCCGGGTGATCAATTACCGAAACCACTCTCCCTCTCAGTTAACCCATACGAGATCTTTACCGGACGTCCAAGCCTCTTTTCGTAAAAGGGGTTACTCGACTTATAAAATCCTCCTCCAAACATCGTGTCAAAGAATACGTCCGAGTCAAGCAAATTCTCTTCTTGCCGAGTACCGACTACCGAAGAAGAACAAGTTCATATCTTTGAACATCCCGCGTGATTTGCCAAAACAATGGCGAAATGACGGATTCTCTCACCTCCATTTCGACATGGTCCGAATTGGTTTGACTCTTCATGCACGAAAAGGCTTACCGATTACGGACCAGGATAGCGCTATTAGACTCACGTCTAAAGCAATATCAGCAAGCGTGCATAGGCACCATCCGGACAACGTTAAATGCGGGAACAATATTTGTTACACTCGTTTCCTAATTTTAATGTTTCTTTAAAAGATCCCAAATTTCAATGAAAGCTCTCAAAGTGCAACTACAGATTGTAGGGGCACCTATGCAAGAAAAAAGTGTGGTGGCTACTTTGCATCACCAAATTGTTTATCGAGTACAAGATCATGCTCTCGATCTTGTCTTACCCTCCTCGGTGCAAGCACTTTTCCTTGAAGTGTCTTCGGCATCTCGAGCACCCAGTTCCATCCAGATTCCCGACAGATTTCTCGAGACGAGACTTCTCAAGAAACTCCCAGAATCTTGGGTGACCAGTTATGAAAAGCTACATCGGTCAACAAGTGCACAGCTGCAATCCACGAAACAAGCTATTCTTCTCGCGAAGATGGCACTACAGAAATCTCGGTTTGAGAAACCTAGATCGTCCTCCTTTTGGAGACCTCTTGTTCACACGACTTCTACTAGAACTACCTGAACCAAGTCGAACATCTCGACCGGGACAACTCCAACCCATTCAATTTGAACGGAATGGACTACCTGTCTATCCTTTCACGGATGGTAATGGTCATTGTTATTTTGATCTATGTTTCCGTGCAAGTTGTGTTGAAGAAAACAGTGAAACTCTCGAAGAAACAAGAATCAGGCAGACGAGAAAAGAAAGATCCGTTATATCAACGGTATCTTGACGGAGATCAATCAGTTGGTCCCTTGGCGAAAGTGGTTATGAATTTATAGTCAACTATGGCAATCCTGAAAAGACGATTCCCACAACAAAGCCTCATGGTTGCAAACCTGTAACTCGTCTTCCAAGAGACAAATCAACGAAGCCTCTCGAGTTGTTATCTTGAGGCTCTCGACATTCTTGACAAAACAGTTCCAAAACCTTGTCATCAAAAAGTACAGTACCAAAAAGCTCACACTCAAACTTCACGTCCAATAAAAAGTACTTTCAGGATACTCCTTTTTCAATTTTTTTGCCATGAGGGACGGCGCACCATTATACATTCAAGGAATCAATATTCATTTGCCATCAACGAGCATCATCAGAAACAATCAGAAAAGCATTAACAAAACAACCTCAAATGAGAGAGATACATAATACGTAATTTCCTTTACAATTTACAAATTCATTTAACCTATTTATAAAAATAACTACTCTAATACAGATTTAAATGTTTTGTCAAAATTAATTATAAAATAACCAAGTTAGAAGCATATAATAACTATCTCATTACAAACATAGACTTAAATGATTTTAAAACTACTTCCTTTACACTTTTTGAGTTTTAAACTACAGATTTCATTAAACTAGCAGATTGTCCTGCTGAACAATCGTTTTCCACCATTACTTTCTTTACATTTAGTTATAGAAATAGGATCGGAATATATATATTCAATAAGATGATTTAAATAAAATAATAAAAAAAAATATGTCAATTTGTAGCTGAAATTTAAATAATTAAGACATAGATCGCTACATTTAGATATTGGGACCATTCCAATCCATTTAATTTTAATCCTTTTAATTTTATCCGTATATCTAAAAACTTGATATCCAAGCTAGTTAGAAATGAAAGAACCAAGGTCATCATGAGTAAATATTATTGATTTAATAGATATATAAGAAGAAAATAGTTTCCTCTAATTTATTCTTTTAAATATAATTTTATTTAAGTATATGTGCTATTTCTCATATTAATCTATTTGTTTTTTATATTTTGGAATGTATTAGCTATAAGAATTGTTTCAAGTCATAGGTTACTGAGTAAGGCGAGTTGTTGCTCGCTTCAGCCCAACCAACTATATTAGGATTGACCAAGTAATTTAGATTTGCTAAAATAAGTCTTACATTACATGAGTCATGAGGTTTAATTGGCATACAAGTTCCAAAGCTAGTCTCATTTGCCTAACCTTCAACTGATCATATTGACATTCTTGATCATCCATGAAGCTTCTGTTCTACAAATTCATTCTCAAAAGACTAAAACGTAATTAAACAGAGGGAAGATGGGATTTTTACCTCTCCAATCAAACGATTTGGCTTTGAACAACCCTCCCTAGATCCCCTGTTTCGCTATCATCCTCGTGCTTTAAGCTAGTGTAATGTTTACTAATGTAAGTTGGTCTTTGAGAGATGAGGGAAAAACAGAGGAAGAGAAGTAGATATATAAGACAAGAGGCAGAGAGAGAGAGATAAATAAAAAAGAGAGCGAAAATAAAGGGTAAAAGAAATTATTGCCGTTAATTTGCCACATGGCACTGTTAGTTGAGTTAACGGCGCAGTTAATTCCAAGTAGACATTTTTTTAACGGCTGGACCTGTATATCATACGCATGCTTAGTTATGTGACTTGTGCGTGACATTTTGTTAGTTCAAGGATCCATGTGCGTTTCTTATCATAGTTTACGGACTTCCCAGCCTAGTTTGTGTATTTTTATTTCTTTTTACTATTTATTTGATGTTCATCCTTGCACGGTTATCAAGAGGAATACTCCCAGACTCAGAGAGAGAACGAAGCCAGTCTCTAGCTATGTACCTATAGTCTATAGATATGGCTTCTTATTTTGGTCTTTAATCTAAAAGAAGAATAAGAAATATATGGCTGATTTTCTGGATTGCTACTAGTAATGGAAGTCAATAATCCACCATTCATGACAAATAATGGAGCATTGTGTCACACAATATCAAGTACTATATATATCTATGGAGTTTGCCAAAAATAAAATATTGCAAACCCCTTTCTTTTTCTCAAACGCTGCCAGGATTAATTTCTTTCTTCTTTTATGAGCAATAATAATATTCTCTCTGGAAAAAATATATAGACAATATTATATAGACATACGCATATTCTGCCAGAAAAAATTAGATATAAGCACCGTTAGCAATTTTGTCTCGGCCGGTTTTATGTTCTCTTCGTACATTTGTCTACTTCCTTTATATTTTCCGCATTTCGACACTTTATTTAAGATGTCCGATGCCACCGTTGAATGCCGGTATTCGATCTTCATATTATTATTTATTTATTACGATAAATGAGTTATTATGAACGATGTTATTAATAATATCAGCGATTTTATCTATTTTAAAGGACTATAAATTTTTATATGGATTATCTACCATTTACACAATTCAAACTCCGCAACTACTAATTAATTTTATTAATAAAGATTTTCCTCCTTATAGGAAAAAGAAGCACCGTTCGTTTCATTTTCTTTTTCTGATTTTCTAGGGGAACATAATCCACATACTTTATTCCCTAATCAAACTCATGTGTTTACCGTTCTAAGTAGTATATAGCTAATGTAACTTTTCTTTTGACAAGAAAATTTTTCGAGAAGAGAAAAAGGCAACAAAACATATGGTAGGAAGAAGTGGCAAACCATGTGAGGGTATGGTGCTTTCATGGAGACATGGGGTCTATACTTATTTTCAACTTGCTTTCAAGACTCCCAGTGGAGATTGCTTTTAGAGATGGTGGAAGAATCTCTCCAAAGGACCCAAATTTTTCTCTGATAACACCTGACACAATATCACCTAAAGGCAAAGATAAAAAATAATAAAAATTGGTAAATAAATAGAGACAAGTGAATTTTGTAAAGATTGACAGCCATCATTTCCAACTCAAGACACTTTGAAATATTGCACTCCATTATGAAAATTAATTAAAGAATTCTTTCACACATGCATACATATATACTATAACCCAAACCCTAATATCTAGCTAAACAATATCCTTTTTCATAATAAGTACTCGGTCGATCCTCCCATAATTTTTACAAAACCACACCACAAAAAGATTAATTACATCCCTCAAATTGTTGTTCTCTTCTGATAGATGCCATAATTTATGAAGCCAAACTCAAAACAAAGCTTCAAATTATGTATCAAACTTCATCATCCAAGATGTGACCAAAAGACTAATTAAGATCAAAAGTGTATCTCCTCTCACTATTCTGTTAGTTATTTTATCAACATCCATAGATCACCACCAACCAAATGAGAAATTAATCAAAACCAACTTAAAAAAAAAACACCAAATTAATTCACACCCAATTTACTCTTTCTATCTTCTGAACTTTGCTAAAAAATATCACCCAAATAGTCCTCCCACATTAACAACTAATACTCTCAAATATGTATATTTGACATGCAAAATTCTTGAGAGTACAAGTTCCTAATGTCTCTTCTTCTCCAATTTTAGCTATTAAATCATTTTACTTCTCTTCTATAAGTATCTACCATGATCCATTGCACCCAACATTCCATTCCAATACCCAGTTGAGCTGTTATTACTATTCCCTACACCTTGATCTCTACTATGATCTAGATCGAATTCGACAGAGGAATTTACCTTAATATCCTCCAAAGGAAACAAGAGCCTAGCATTATTAGCACCGCTCTCTTGCATTCCATTAAAACCAGCACTACACCCAAATCCACCATGCGAAAAATCGAGTGAAGTCGGCTTTATGAATTCTTGAAACGAAAACCCTCCATTTGAAGAAGAAGAAGCATACATTGATGTGGTTATTGTGTTTATGTTAGTCGAATTATCGGAGACGACAGCTGGCATAGGCATGGCCATGAAATTACTCATCAATTCCATGGCTGAAGATGACGCTGTTGTAGTGGAGCTAGGGTTTAAGTGATGTACTACTGTCGGTGGAAAACCAAGATTACGATCTTGCCCTAATTCGACCATCTTATTATTGATATTAGGGTTTTGATGAGAGGCAAACCCTAATATTGGAGTGTTAGTTGTAAGATGGTCACCAACACAAACTTTCTTTATTGGTCGATGACGTGGCGGCGGATGATGAAGATATCGACGGCCGCTTGTTCTTCCTAGAGCCGCCGCCGACGGGGACATTCCTGAGGGACCCACCTGCAGTCCAGTACCTTCTACAACCTTTACAAAAGTATCAGGGTTGAGAAAGACTATAATTGTTGTAGTAACAAAACTTTGTGTTGGTTGAGTTACATCTTGGACAATTCAAAGCTTGATCTTTTAACGTCCTGCTTGATCTTCTCTCATTCTGATTAATCTGTTGATCATTAGGACTATTAATAACATTTGTCCTTGCTGATGCTAATTCCATGGTTGGTTTATTATTAACAACCACTCCAATAACATTCCCCTGCCAAAAAAAAAAAAAAAGTTGAAAACACAAACGACAGCAAAAAGCCAGAAAATCTACTCCATGATCTAATTCAAAATATGAAAAAGTAGAAAAAAAAAAGTATCATATCATCTTTTGTTCATCTACTTTAATTAACTGTCTAGGTGGGAGTGGAAAGAGAGAGACTAATTACTTTGTGTATATTCAACAACTAATTTCAAGAACAAATTAAATGTGAAAGGTGATTTTTCAAAACGACAGGCACATAAATTCAAATTAAGTGGATGTTTTGGAGTTTGAAGCACAAAAAGTACGTGAATAAAGTGAAAAGAAAGCTCAAATAAAGCAAAAGACAGATGAAATAAACTGAGAAAGAAACAAAAGAATTAAAAGGGTGATATGATGATGAAGAGACTAAAAGGAGACTTTACCTGCGGCCACTGAGCAGTATCCATGGATTTAAAGTTTGAAAAAAGCAAAAGGTAGAGGATGGAAAAGCTATATTAGCTTGTAGAAGAAGAGGAAGAATAACTTTTTTTTATATATATTTTTTTATGTATGTAGCTTAGCTATAACAACTCTGGTATATATGAAAGCAAATTAAGAAGGATGATCACATCATCACAATGGGAAAATGGTCGTATATATGTGGATCACCTTCCAAGTGTTGGCCTATACCTGTATGGGAGAATGTGTGTGAGATCGTCATATTGCAAAGGGTACGATTGTCTTTGTATCCACACATCACCTAGAAAGTTTTCATGTGGGAATTTTCTTAATTTTATGATTAAAAAGTTAATAATTATATATATTAAAAATTAAAATATTTTATTTGATAATTAATTAAAATATTTTTTCATTAACTATTTTAAAAGATTAAAATAATAGAAGTTTGATTTTTAAATGATAGGATAGTAGTCGAAAGATTATGAAAAATATTAAATGTAATAATTTTATTTAACAATTTTTCTGTGAGAGTCCTGTTGTATCGGGTTTGCCTTTTTTTATTAACTCTTGTGATAATTTGTTTATAATTTACTTCAAATTAATCATCTGTAATTTACTTCAGTAACAAATGTAAATTAATGCCCGCATCACTTAAAAGGATTTGATCCCACGAACCATGACTAAAAATACATGTATTTAATCTTCGGACCACATGATTAGTGGCATGGCATCGAATTATTTAACAAATACTGGCTAATCCTTTTTCATAATAATTTTTTATTATTAATTCCTTTTACAAATTAGATCCACTCCTCTATAAAATCGAACTCATATTTTTTGATACTGAAAATCCCTAATCAATTAGGTCGAGTTGATCATAACAAAATATTTGTCATATAATATTTGCTTATCTTTTTTCATAACAAAATATTTGTCATATAATTGAAATTCATAAATATAATGATATATATATATATCATTAATAATGACTAATGAGGGATAAATATGGAGTTATTCATCTGATCATTATTATTCAGTTTATAATAACCATGCATATTTATTAACAAAGACACTTGTTGTTATGGTGGGTTTTATGAACTGGAATCAAAGCAAGACTATATATACAAGATGCAGTACTGAGCTAAGCTAATGGAAAACTTAAAACTATATATCACATATTTTTTTGTTCATATAACTTATATCGGTCATATTGCAAGTTAAGTTACCTTTTATATACTCCCTTACATCTCAAAATAAATACAAATTTTCAATATAAATTATATGTAAAAATTTGTATTTATTGTGAGAAGGTTAATATTTCCTATTTATTTTTTCACAGTTGTTTATTGTAGCTGATCAACTCACAGCTGGAAAGTTTAAGTATAGGATGATATGTTTAATTTAGCACATATTTAAAATGGTTCGACTCGGTGGCGAACAGTTTTACTTGAAAACAAGTAAAATCCGTAGAGCTAAATTATTGATTGGTTTAAATCCCATGATCAACCCTAGCTTTATAATTATCTTTCCACGAGAGAATCTTTCTTTAATGAAAAGGCTTAATAATTATCAACTTGATAATAAAGCTTGCCCAACAACTGCGCACCGGTTTGATATATAATTATAATATAGTTTAGTTAATTATTGCGATACACCAATCATGATTCAACTTAGTCCTTTAATGATCAAGGTCATATGACATGATCAACATAATAAAAACAATCAACTAAAAGAATTTGAAGAACAAGTTACTTTGAAATTTCTAATCCACTTTAATAATTAGTCAAATAAAGTATAAGTTTTATTGACCAGGTCGATGCATTGGAATTATTTTTCTTTGCTGAATTGAAGCTATCTCCCTATTGATTAAATATATAAATCAAAAAAAATTTCACTCATTTTATTTTTAAATATAATTATTATTAGAGTAATTAATAATCAAAATATATAAAAAAATATATGGAAAAAATGATGAGAATTGGTGTTTGAGATGATGGATAAATATAATTAATGTCTTTTAAATTTATCAAAATTACATTTATTTTAAGATACAAAAAATTATATTCATATTAGCATTCAATTGAATGGAATGAGTATTAAGTTATTCGATAATCATGATCCTTAAAAGAGACTGAAAAAACAATGTTTTATTTGTTTTTTACATTCAAAAAAAAATGTTGATTTAGAGGAGGCCGATGGACCGATGGTGGTAATTTTTTCCCAAGATAAAGACATTAACAATTCGAACTTCGGAGTAGTAAATTGTCGAGAGAATGACCACTTCAGATATCCACAACATCAGTCGTCTAGCAGTAAAAGATGCTTGTGAAATTCATAAACATTAATTCGAAGAACTAATTCAAAATAAAGAATAAAAATAAAAATGGCGCTTTGAGTAATTGATTTTGCATTGTGTAAATAGTAAGAGCGGAGTATGTTTCAACATGGCAATAATAGTCCATATAGACTACATATAACAAGCAATATAAAGGCAAGCCTTTTTAACGATTACAGATTACTCCTTAGAGCGTAATCACCAAAAACAGACTCTTCCCCAAAGCGAGACTAACGTTCTGCCCTATATCAGCTCGACGAATGCGGGGTTTCAAGCTGCATTTGTAAAGCACTGTATTGATTTATTACTACTCCCAACTTGCAAACGTCAATGAACTTCTGCACTGCATTGTGATACTGGGTACTCTGAAACAACGACAAGCAATATTAGCCATTGATGCAGGATGGTAGCTTGTTCTGAAATTAATAGATAGTATTGGAAATTCTGACATGTTTACAAGTGAAATTCTGAAGAGGGTCTATAAAACTAAAGCACTACACGATGGAATACTGAGTAAGAGGTAACTTCTGATTTCAAACATCTCTGTAGATATGAGCAGATTGAGCTAGAATGAAGTTAACCAAGAAGGGCAAAAATTTGGACTTGTCCTGCCTCAGAGTTTTGATCAGGAAAATTCATCATCCGTCAATCATTTGTTTATGATGAAGGGTAGAAGCTACCAAGCTCTATGTGGATGTAGCATACAGTTGACTACAGGACATTTGAAGTCCAACTCAAGTGAGGTAGTATGAAACTGGAATGACGAAATAGAGAAATAAGTAACGATTTTGTGAAAAGGCATCAGCCCCTAGTTTGTAAGCAAAATGGGCTATAATACTATATACATTCACATCAGGTATAGTATTTCTACTGATCAAATTGAAACCATGGTCAAGTCAGAAGGGGAAATAGGTCAATCATGACCAGAACTTCCCTTTCAACTACTACTCACTGTGCATTACCCAAACAAAAGTTAGCAACAAGTTACCTCTCACATGTATCCTGTTTAGTCACAGTTTTCACCCTCTAGAGGTTATGAATAGATACAAAGATGTTGGGGCAATCCATAACCAATTTCGTGCAAGGATGTAAACGGACATCTGCACGTATTAGACAAGCCAGAACCAGGTTTGGATAGCCTTTTCACGTATTGACAAATATCCTTAGGGTACCTGATTATTTATCTAAAAGAAATATATTTTTTCATCACAAAACTGGTGGAGTTATTTACTTTCCTATATTTAAATTATCTGGCATCCTCTGAGTTCAGTAGAATATGGGCAGCAAGATAAATTATTAAATGGAATGGTTTTACCTCCCAATATAGCTGGTTGCAATCCATGCACCGCCAAAATTCTAAATTTTTGTTAAACAAGCAGCTGGGAATTTTTTGGAAGCCCTTTGCAGCTTCAACTGCCTCTTCAGTTGTCAGGGGCTTTTGAATAAACCTTCCATTGCATTTGGTGCACCTTGACATCAGTTGATCCTCACTAATTGTCAACTGGAAAGTTTTGATTACCTGTAAAATTTATCAAGTTTAACCATATATTGCATTTTCACCATGCCCCATTTTACATATGGATATAACATGGTTTATTCATTATAATCAATCTAACACAATTTGAGGCATTTTGGCTCCAATGAATTCAACATCAGCATTTAATAGTTTATGTCGTTTGGTGATCTGAATTTAAAACTTTCACAGAAACAAAACAAAGAATAATCGTACTGCTGATCATCATTGTGCCCACAGGGCCAACATTAAAAAAAATTATAACTATAAGATTTCTGAGCAGTTCAACAAGTTTGATTATTACTTGTAAGAGAGTTAATATACAACTCATGACCGCAAACAAACCTCGAGTAGCTGCTCCTTTTTTAGAAGGCTTTGGACCCTATAGATTTGATTTCTTAGCAAATAGTCATGCCTCAACAGCTTTGCATCTCGGGTCACGAGCACTCTCCTCTCCTTGTGTGCTTGCTCTATCAACTCTCTGATCTCAAGCAAGAGAACGGTAAATTTACAAATACTAAAACAAATTCGTGTTTAGGTAACTATTACAATTAATCAGTAATACCTGGGTTCAGGCTTCTTTGAATGTGGAACAGCAGCATCTATCCCAACGCACTCGCAAATGTTTAGCTAAGCCCTCAACCTGAATAGAATAAGAAAAGTAACAGTGTTCATTGATGATTAAATGTATAGCTTTCTTACTTACAAGTTGCAACTATATCACAATATTTGACTCAGAAAATCCAGAAGAAAGTAAAGTAACACAGAACAAATTGACACTAACCATGACATCACAAAGAAATTTTGGGCATCCATCTCCGCCCAAAGATAAATCCCATGGTGGGAGATCTTGCCATTGATCAAAATCAGCAACTTGCATTTGTCTGCGAACAGTAACCATTGATGGCTGTCTTTTTCCTTTCTTTTTCGAGGTTGTCGGCTTCTTGTCACATTCCTTCAAATCAATCTTTTCACCATATTTCCTTACAATCATCGAAATGTTGGAAGCTGCTCTCCCCACATTTTGCCTTTGAGGGTACTCAGAAAAAGTGGTAGCTTGGACTACGTCAGAAGCTTCACTGAATTCGTTCCTGAAAATTTTGATGGCACGATCATGCTCCTCGAGAAGTCCTTTCAAACCATGTTTTACATCAGAAGGATGCAATTCGGAGCGCTTTCCAGCCTTCCTTGGAAAACTGATCCAAGAGTTGACAGAAACCCAACCCATGGAGTATCACAAGCCAGGCGTATTTTAAGTACAACAAGGCAGTGATCAGGCAAGTTTGTGGCAATCTAACATTGTTTGGCTGTGGAATATTTAATGCAACATTCTCTAACTCTTTGACAACCTTAAGTCTGGAACACACTAAATACTTCAAGCAAGCAAACTGCATCTCTAGCTGCGTATATTTTCTGATCTTCTGTAAGAGGACGATGTGACCAATCACTACATTGAAGTTCCTAAAGAAGATAGACTATATTAATAATTTGGCAATAAGTTGGATTAATTACAACCCATATCATGGAAGGTCAACCATATTCCAACAACTGTCGACTCTTAACCACATCATTGATGACCTGCCATTATGTAAAATCATTTCACAGTTGCCTAAAAACTGAGGTCATAGGGTTAGTTTACATTAAACCTCGCCTAAATAATTCTGTTTCTTTTAGAGTCATACCCAACATTATAAAATCGATGTAAAGAACACCCAAATTGGCTCGTTTAGAAACATACTTTTGAAAGAAATTCCCAACACTTCTCCGCAGATAGTCTGCCAAACTCTTTGTTTCCTTTGCCGCCTTCCTTCCAAGAGGCTTATGTTGCAGATGATTATATATACTTTTGATATCCAAATATGGCTCAACCTACTCAAAAAAATTACATATTAGAACCACCATTTGTTACTACAATGAGGTTTCATAACACAATTGCAGAGAAATGTATGAAATTTGTAAGAGGTTAAGCTGCATTCTACCAGATTGTTTAATCATATATCAACATCTATCAAGCATTTGAAAGGCGAATTGATTATGAGATCATCTAACCCTTTAGGATTCCCAAACTAGTCAGGGAATCGTTTATGGAAACTAACAATTTGAATGAAACTTAATTTTCAAAGTATGAATCATGATCTGATGCAGCCTGATCATCAGTAAATTCACTTACATCTACATCAGAAGTGTACCAGCTTTGATGGCTTAAGACAGCATCATTGAGGTTCTAAGGAACGAAGACTTTCAACACCCTATAATTATTGAAACACTAAGTTAACTTGCAATTTCTCAGCAGAAAACAGCTTTTACAAAACATTTTTCCGCCCTAAGATCGGCTAGGGCATTGCAAATAACAACATCAAAATCGATTTTTTTTCGTATCTCAGCCACAGAAAAGAAAGCTATGTCATTCACAAACTATTTAATTATCTCCTACATAATGAAACCTCCAATTCACTGGTACGCATTGCATATATAACTTGAAATGAATTTCATCATATGAATCCTTATTGCTCAATTCTTACAGCCTAAACAAGCTTTAACAATGCATTTTTTAAGTATGAACAAGGAATAATGAGCTGAAACTTTCAGCATTTACCTTATCAAAACCAGGTTCGCAACCCTGCCCACAAAAAGTCGAAGACAAGTAAACCAAATCCTGCTTGAATCCAAACCCCAGTTTCAATACATCTGGTGACTCAAACATGCCCTTTAACAATGCCTATAGCGAAGACAGAGGGATTAGAATACAGGTCGAGCAAGAAAACCACAGGCTCGTCCGAGTCAACACCGTGTCGGGAACCGAGTTGACACGCCAGCTGGAGAAGGGCGACTGTCGGGAAAGTAGGTTGATCGGGGCCGCGAATGGGCTTCCACTCTGCGTCAAGTGCGACGATGGAGGACCGAGTCAGTGTCTGAGTTAGGTGAGTGAACTCGACGTGAGTCGTCTGATGAAACGAGCGTAATTTTTCGGTCCATTTTTGCATGATGATGAGTTTGGTTCCCAAAATTTTTAAGAACGTTTTGAGCTCAAAGCCCATGTTTCTACCTAGGCCCTACTTTCTTTGAGGGGGTTAATTGAAACTATCTCTTTCTTTCAGGGGGCTAATTGAAACTATGAAACTAGGGTTAATCGTGCTACTTTACTTAATCACCCATCAATCAATCATCGTCAATTGCAGAAAAAGGCATTTTTTGAATCTTAAACTTCAAGCAAATAGTACTATTAGATTAATCCACATTATAATTCACCAACTAACTAATTAACATTCCATATTCCTTCCACCCACCCCTTTTCAGATTATGTTTGTCAGTCATTTAGCTAGAAATAGGAACAAGTCGGGGGTAGATTCCATACATCGAGTGAGTCGATCCAGCTCAATTTTTTGAAGTTTGAACAGAGATAGAGATGGAGGTATGAGGTTGAAGAAGGAGGAAGAAGAAGGAAGAAGAAAAGGACAGATGGCAAGAGGAGAATGGTCGTATCTTGGTAGAGGAAAATGGAACTGTTCATACAAGAGAACAACTCTTGTCATCAGCTCTCTCAACATCGTTATTGCGCTTTACGTTCTTCGATCGCTCTTACGCTTCGCTTTACGTTTACTCTAACACTACCGATTTAACCTCTGGTCTGTCACTAAGAAATGATCATCTGTATTTTGTTTGATTTTTCAATTTTGATCGTCCTGGTAACTTCAATTTTTTTTTTGGTTGCCAGCTGTGAAGTATACACCGAATCAGATTAGTAAAATGGAGGAATCGATACGGATTCGAAGAGAATATAAACCTTTGAAGCTCATTCAATTGGTAATATTGGTAGTTACATTCCATCTCTTTTGTCTGGTTTTGGATTTTAGGTATTTAATTATTTAATTGAACATTGTTGCATAATAACAGGTGAAAGAGCTGAAGAAACGGGAGATCATTGGAGGAAACACTAGAGTTGAACTGCCACGGAAAGTTAAGCAGGAGATAAGCTACGACATAATGCAGAGGCTAAAAGAGCTTGGGCGCTAATGCCAGTGTTAGTGAACAGCGGGGTTGGTGCAACTTTCATTTTCGTACAATTTTGCTATGCCTGCTGTTAGGTTCTTTGGTTGAGACTATATTGCATGGTCAATACTGTTCTGAAATTCTATCCGTAATAATATGGGTTCTTAGCTGTAGACTGTGGTTGGAAACATATCCACAGTAATGTGGGTTCATTAGTTGTAGTTGGAAACTTATCCATAGTAATATGGATTCATTGGGGTTCGTTTGCTGGTTAACTGTATATGTCTGATAAGAAGAAGTTTGTGGGAGGGCAATGATTGAGTAAATGACAGCCATGGCTATTGTATAAGATAAAAGATTGAGCTTTAAATTGTTTTCAAAAATTTCACTTCTTGATCTGCTGTCGATGTTCTGTTCATCTTGTGTCGAAGTAACCAAATAATATTGTAAGTGTCGAAGTGTCCTATCTTTCTACACATTCTTGAACTTTGACCTTCAGTAACTGATTGTCCTTCACGATAGCTCCTGGGTGCATTGAGTTCGTTTTAGCTGGTACCAAAAGGGACAAGGACTAGCATTTTCCGTTTTGTAAGATGTCCTTGAGGATTTCTAAGATATCCAACAAAAGAGATTTGGAGCTGCATACTACGAGAAATTCTGAGTCTTTCAAAATGAAAAATCTGTCGTAGAGTGAGAGCTGTTCTTTATTGGATGGACGGCTTCTCCACTAACATACTCGAGACTGAGAGAATCTACACATACTGTAGCAAGGTTTGCTCAATGGGTCTGGTTACAGATTGATGTTCTGGATTTTTATTTATTTTAATTTTTTCTTTTGTTTTTCAAGATAGATAACCATGGGAACCTCAGTTAGCCTATGAAACTCTTAAAGAATGAGAGCTTGGTTTCATACTATAAATGTTTATTGTAGGTCTGATTTTATTTAGTTTTATTGTGAGTTGATTCTAGTACAGATTGATGCTCCTAATTTACATTGTCACTGTAAATTATGTGGGTGCTCTAACCTTGCCATTAATGTCTAGCATCAATGTTTTGACGTACAGAAGTAGTTGAAAGCTGGCGCAAGGAAAAACTAGAAACGACAAGACAGTTGAGACTTGGAAGAGGGGGGAAAATTCAACTACACTGCAACAAGAAGCTGGTACGGTCTTCTTGTCGCGAGCCTTTTCTTTTAATGTGTTGGATTTTTGTTGTCTAAGAAACTATTATACCCTAATTTCCATGAATTCTTTTGGATTAATGCTTTGCCTTATCAAATAAATTGTTCTATCAAATAAATTGTTTATAGGGTTGCTATTATGAGCCCTGGAATCTGATTGGCCTGCGCTTTTAGAGGAAATTGGCTTCTGGACACCTGATGAAGTTGTTCACGTGGAGCATAAGGATAAACCCGAGGGTGTAGATGATTATGGTATGTATTCCTTATTTCTTAAATAAACTTACCACAACAGCCTGGGATTTCATATTGAAAAGATAGAGCATTAAAATCCTAAATCTCTCTTAATTCCTGATGTCTACTTCTTTGTTTAGACGAGGAAGTTTTAGCTGGTCGGACCCTCGCGCCGGTTTGCCATGCTGAAGTTCATACAGATTACCGACGGTGCTGCTGTCAGATGGGGCCTTACCCATCACAAAGAGAGTGCAGCAGATTGTTGTCAGGCTTGCTTGGATCACTGCCAAAAATGCAAAGCCTGGAGATAAGAGATGCAACATCTGGGTTTATTGCCCAAATGAGGATGGGTGCCATTCTCCAGATAGTATGAGCACAAACATATGGAATGCTGGCTTAAATACGTAAGCATCATCACCCACCCAAAGCCATTCTCCATAATTCGAATTCTGCCAATGGTTATTAATTTCTTGCCAGTTTAAGTTTTTATTTTTAATCTTAAAATGCAGGCAGAACACCCAAAGCTGAATTTTAAGGATAAATACCCGGAATCATATAGAAACTCTCCCATCCTACTGCTCCACTAATTGTTCCATGGGTCTCTGGTGTTACTAGTGTGTAATCCAGCTTTTGCTAAGAGATTCTATCTAACCAAAAAGGTTCCAGGATAGATCAGTCTAATGCGAAGTCGGTGCATGCTAGGTTTTTGGCAGAGATTGAAAAAGAGAAAGGGGTTTGAGCAATGTGACATTGATTTTTTTTTTTTTTTTTGTAACGTTGGGGGTTAAATTAGAAATCGGATGTCGAGGGCAAAGCCCTTGACCATTTTGAAGAAAACAAAACGGTTGTTTTATGGCAATGACATGTAATAGAGCTCATGAACAATTTGAGATGATTCATTTGTTGTAAGGTTGATTACTCACCATCAATGTACTGATATTTACTAGATAGTGTTTACCCTTTGGTTCTTCAAAAGCTATTGTTCTTGTTATTTATTTTTATTTTTATTTTTTTGAAAACTCTTAGTTATTATTTTGGACTAAACCTTTCTATTATTACTCACTTTTCTCTGTTCTTGGCTCTGGAGTTTCTGGAACTAATTTAAAGTTACGAACTTACCATGAAAAAGCCTGCTGGTTTCCCAAACTTGGATGCCTCATGACATCTTTTAAACATTATTCTCTCCGTCTTTCACGGTATAGGCACACTGAACAAGATAGCATGTAAAATACATATATGAAAGTATATCGTTTTTTTAAGACAAAAATAAAAAGTCTAAAATATATGGGTAGCGAGAGATGAGGGAATAGTATTTCACAAAAATTTCAGCAATTTGGGCCTTAATTCCTTGATCGTAATGAGTTGGGCCTAGTTTAAGTGAAGTTGAATTGAACTATACATTTGGCCCGTCTCATCACAAACTTTGATCCCCTTCACCCCTCTACTCTTTTTATTATCTGAAAGATCCTCATCTTTACAACGTCAAAACTCAAAACGCATTTACACCGTTAGTTTCTCTGCTTGGCGTCCAGTCATGTTGATTCACAACTTAAGTGGTAAAACGTGCCCTTAACATGTCCATCAGGCAGAGAAATGTGAAATAATATTCTAATCCCCAATTTTATTCCAGATTCCACAATTTCCCCCAAAAATCCTAATTATAAACTACAAACAATTAATCAAGCTACACGAATTAATCAGTCTAATGCGAGGGTAATTTAATCCATTGGGAAATTTGGCATATTGATAAAATTGGGGTCGAGATGATTGATTTCGCATTACTCTGCCAAAATGGACATGTTAGAGAAATACGTGTCACTATTTGAGTTGGTGAAACAATCTCACAAGAGGACAACTCACAGAAACTAACGGCGTTATACCATTTTAATCAATGAGGACCTTTCAGATATTAAAAACCGTCCATAAGCCATGTTGCACCCCTTAAAGATGTCATATGATCTATTTTCAGAAGAGGTTTTTATTTGAAGGGGACAGTCTCCTACCATACCTTGCAAAAGTATTTCTCTCACATGAAAAGTTATCATGTGGACGGAAAAAAAGTAAAATCCCTTCTTAACATCAAATTTTAGGCTGGAAGTATATATCATAATTAATTAAGAACCATTCTCATCAGTTTAAGAGTATATCTTTCATCATAACTTATATAAGTACATATAAATAATGTTATCAATTAATGTCGGCCACAACGTGTAATATTTGAGCATAAATAATTGAGTTCGTAGTAGTAATTAAATACTAACTATAGATTATGTTCGGCTGCAAATCATGGAGTGAACTGAGGAGGTATTCAGTGTGGCTAGCTCTATGCATACGTTAGCTCAGGAGAAAGATGCATGCATGCACACCCAGCCAACGTCCCCCAATTGCCGATTACTGGATACGAATTCGTAATTTTTCGGAATACGTGATCGATGTGGAATATCACCGTATATCAATAGAATTTATTTAGTAAGAATTAAAATAATAACAATAAAATATTAATTTAGTTTATAGTAGCACTATATATATGTTTGATCATTGATTCATTAATCGAGTAAGGAATTACATGAAGTCATGATATTAAGGAATAGTTAATAATAGAAATTTTACATGTCAGCTTTTGGTTTTCTCTAGTACGAGACTTCAAATCTCGGACATAATAAAAATGGTGAATTTTAAAAAAATAGTTAATGATTGAAGAATTTATATGTCTGATCTTTATTTATTATTGCACAGAAACAAAATTATAAATGTTTATATAAATTGAGTGAAATATATCTATAATTATTAAAAATAATATTTCCATAATCTCTCGATACGTATTTTTTAGACTTACCGTTTTGTTTCGGAAATATGACTCTCATATATAATTAAGATTAGTTTAAATATATTATATTTCTCATTTCATTTTTATTTTCATTCTACTTGTGTCAATACTTTAAAAAATAAATATCGAATAAATTGAGGGAATATAAAAAAATTTATACGTAAAAGAATAAATCAAATATCTATAATTTTAATAAAAAAATATTTAAAATAGATTAAAATAAATTTTTATTATGTTACATCATAAAGTGAACCGAAATGAGTACCCATGAGTTGTATCGTTTCTCGGTGGCCTTACCGATATGAACGTCCCTACGAAGAAGGGGTTGTTTTTTTTGGTATGCCAACTTATTATAAATTGTGAATGAAATGTAAATTAATTAAGCCAAATGGCATTCATGTGCATGCATGCATGAAAAAGAATATTCACCCTGATCATGTCAAAGAATTTGACAACAAATTTATATGCATGATGATTTGTTGCACAAATACTAGTACTTAAATTATTGGTTGGTGTGGCTTCTTTAATTACTCGATCAGCACTACCATTTTGCATGTTACCATTTATAATTTCCTAGTATAATTATTTTGCTTCATTTTTAGGCGACTTAATTATTTAGCTTTGTTCATCCATAAAGACTTTAATCAATAACTTTGTTATTAAATGGGTTTTTTTCTCGTTTAAATAACTTAATTATCCGACTTTAAAAGAAAGGTTCGATGTTCCTGAACCTCTTTTTCCCTAGCATGATGAACAAACTAATTACTTTATTCCCCCAAGATTAAAGACTTTGTTGATTGGTAATTAATTAATTAATACAAGTATCTATCAACCTCAAAAGGTTTTGGGACATGGTCATTGTAAGTGTTTTTTGTTCTATAATAGGATCACTATAGCTTGGGTTTTCATTATTTTTCCATCGAATCTTTTCGACATTTTAACTTTTATGCTTAGTTAGGTAAAATCCTAGTTATAGACTATATAGTAGACAAGAAGACAACTAATCCTGATTTGTGACTTTTTCTTTTTACAGTCATTGTCATTAATTTTGTTAATTAATTACCATCAGCACCAAATTTTGACATTCACCAAGTAAAACTTGCCTTATACGACAACTAAAGTTAGTTAACTGACCTATCATATACAATTAGCTAGCTACTTGCTTAGCGGTAACAATCAAATATTATTAATTAATGTTCTAATCTCAAGAAATAAGTTATGTTCATGATAAATTGTTTGAAGGTGAGGGTACACGTTTAGGCGCTTTTGCCTTTTTTTGCCCTTTTAAGGGCTTGTATGGTCTTAATGGAGACATAATCCTATAGTTAGGCAGACTTTAATTTCATTGCAATTGTACTATACTACTATAGTGATCACTAATTATGCTGTAAAAATTGACTACATCGCCATCCTTTAAGATTAAAGACAAAAACATATATATAAGTATAGCAGCACACAATTAGAGAAGAGAATATAACCTGATTTTTTCATACTAAAAAGGTTGATGAGTTTTGACCGTCTTGTGATCTCATATTTAAGAACGATGCATCTTAAGTTTCAACTAAGTTTTTTTTGCTTTTAATTTAAAGTTGTAATTTCATTAGATATGAATAAAAGTAATATATGAAATAACAATTACAATATGAATAAGAATCGTTAGGTTCTAAAACATTTAATAAACGATCAAAATAACTATTAGGAATAGCGATGAGAATAAGTTGCCAGCTTAAATGAGGTCGACGTCTCTTCACGATTAAAATACGGCACCAACTTATTTCTAACATATTCGTTATATAACCATACATGGTCTCTTATAGATCGAGGCATGTTGTATTTAAAGTATTTAAGGAATATTTTGAATGCAATTTATTAATTTATAAGGAATATTTAGTAAATACAATTAATGTCCGTTAATTAATTAGTTAATTATGTCATTATGTGTAAAAAAATATTTTTATTCATGTCTAAAAGGAAACTTCGCAAAAGGTAAACGTGCAACTTACATAAAAGGAAAAGAAAAAAGAAAAATTGATAATTCTTATTATGACTTTCAAAGTCAAGGATTTCATAAAACAAATTGAGTTGACTGTTTTAAAAAAAAAATCTCTTAATAATCGAATAGTCTGATTAAAAAAACCATTTCCTTCTTCTTCTTTTTTTCCTTCTAAAAATACAAATACTCCTATACCTACATCAATAGTTTGACTAATTATATCTACTAATTGCTACTTTGACTCTATTATCAAAAAAAAAAAAAATTGCTACTTTGACTGAATAAAAAACGTAGTAAGAAAAAGGAAAAAATAAAAAACACGCATACATACACACAACACCCTCTGTTCTCGGGCCATCCGTTCACGAATATCAAGGCTATGTTATTTTATTTTCCGGTTTTACCCTTGTAAAACTTTTTTTTTTTAAATTATATAATTTCTTAATATTATTTAATATCACTAATTTCGTTCATTGAGCTCTCGGTCGCTCGCTCTTCTTCTTTTTTTTTTGATGCTTATTGAGCTCTCGCTTTGTTTTTTTTTTTTCCAGAGAGAGAGCGAACAACAAAACGCTTATTATTGGATGCTTCGATCTCTCCTTTCAGCTTGATAAAAATATCAAGAACCAATACCCATGTAAGGAGTTTATTTATTTTTAATTCTAAAAGCTCAATCTTTTTTTTTATTTTCTTTTTTGTGTTTTTGGTTTTTCGAGGATAAAAGTTCTATCTTTTTGTACTGTCCAATCCAATGTTTATTTAAATATTCTTCCTTTGATTTGTTTCTTCAAATGAAAGCTTATGATCTTCCACATATATACCGTTAATGGGTTTTCCATTTCTGTGTACTATGAAACTGCTCTGCTTACCTAATTTCCTTCCGTAATTCTGGGCTGGTATTGCACCCTTTTATATTGTTTGCCCAGTGTAATCATCAAAAATTGTTTTTTGTTTGCTTATAATAAAATAATTTTTAATTTGGGGGAGCAGACCAGGTTCAGTAATATGGATCAGGATCCAAGTTTGAATCTCTTGGTTTTGCTAAATTACAGTTAGTTTGTCTTTGTTGGTTGCCTTTAATTAGTTTTCTTGTTATTGGTTTCTGTGTTTTTATCTTTGTTTTTAACATTTATTTGTGCAATTTTCAGGGTTGCTTCTCTGAAGAGCAATTCAGAGTAGGTGCATTGTCTAGTCTCATTATAAAGGTTGGCTTGTTGGTTCATTTTCCATGGGTTGAACTCATCGAATAATGAGTAGTCTAAGTGCAGAGAGGAAGAATATCGTTTCTTCGATGCTCCTGAGGATATCGCAGCAATTCCCTATGCTCATTCTGAGAAGGTTCAAGAGTTTGGATTTTGCTGACGCAGTTAAGCTTCAGCATATTATTGAGTATGATATTTGGGCACATAGTCCTGGGAGTATCAAAGAGCGACGCAGTAAATTCTTTGCTTGGATGGGAGTGGATTCAGACAGGACCGTAGGAGATAGAGTCGGAGAAAAGAGTGGGGCAGTGTTGAGAACTTCTGGGTTTGAAGACGGCTTTTTTCAAGTCGCTCTTCATTGTCGTGCTGGTCCAATGATAATTTAGATTTGTCAGAAGATTTGAGTTTGAGGAGGAATTCCATGTGCAGAGATGAGGAATCCCAATGGAGCTCAGTGTCACGTGGATGACGAAGAAGGCCACAAGCAATTATGTAACGACCGAAGAGTCTAAGAACTCTTCTGTGTCAGCTCCAGTATTTAAGGAGACATGTAATTCCAGAAACAACTAAAGCTAAGAAGAGGTGGCTGAGTGTATTAAGCTCGTTTGCTTGTGTAGCAAAAAATAGACAAGCTAAAAGAATGGGAGCTGATGATGACGATAATGTGAACCTGAGAAAGAGTTCAGAGAGTTAAGGTTCGTCAATGTGGGAAACAGCACAAGGAGCTTTCAGCTCTTTTTAAGGGGCAGGATATTCAGGCCCATGACGGTGCAATTTTGACGATGAAATTTAGTCCTGACGGTCAATACCTTGCCAGTGGTGGTGAAGATGGGGTTGTTCGGTTGTGGCAAGTGGTGGAGGACGAGAGGTTGAACAATGAGCTTGACATGACAGGAAATAGATGACCACTCTTGTATATATTTCACAGTAAACCATCTTTCTGAATTGAAACCACTGTATATGGAGTAAGAAGAGGAAGTTGAAAAAACTATGCGGAGTTTGAGAAAAACATCAGACACAGCTTGTGTCATTTTCCTCACCTAAAGTTTTCCGGATATTGGAGAAGCCATTGCATGAGTTCCATGGACACAGAGGAGAGGTTTTGGATCTCTCATGGTCTAACAATAATGTAAGATCATTGTAGTTGTAGCTTATCTTTTCATATATGGACAATTAATAATGATATACAAGTTTCTTATTATCTTTGTTTCTGATGCAGCAGTCTACTTTCCTCTTCTGTGGACAAAACTGTTCGATTGTGGAGAGTAGGATTTGATGAGTGTCTGTCAGAGTTTTCCAGCATAGTGACTATGGTAGGAATCTTTTCTTTGTTGAAGTGACATTGATCTTAGCCCTTCTCTAAAATATATTATTCTCATCACGAGTTTTGTTAATTTACTGTAATAATGCAGTGACCTGTGTCCAGTTCAACCCTGTGGATGAGAATTATTTCATTAGTGGTTCCATAGATGGAAAACTTCGTATTTGGGAAGTTCCCTGCTTGTCAAGTAGTTGCTTGGACTGACATCAAAGATATAGTTACTGCAGCTTGTTATCAGCCCTGATGGGAAGGTATGTTGATTTACTGCCTCTTCTGTCTTGAGAATGTTTTCTTACATGGTCCGATGTAAACACACCATTTGGCTATCATGCAGGGAGGAATTATTGGATCCATATCTGGTACTTGTCATTTCTTCAATATGTCAGGTATACCTTATTTGTGATAACTCATGCATCTTTGGCTCATTTGGTAGATATTTTCTTCTAATCTAATCATTTAGTGACATACTTGCTTCAGACCATCATTTGCAACTGGATGCTCAGATATTCTTACACAGTAAGAAGAAGTCTCCCTGCAAAAGAATAACTGGGCTTCAGGTAGTTTTTGTGATTTTTGGCCTTTTTCAGAAATTTTTGGATTGTTCTCATCTCATCATTAGATTCTAAAACCATGTGGTACTCTTTGCAGTTTTTCCCGCAGGATTGTAGCAAAGTAATGGTCACTTGTGCTGATTCACAAGTCAGAATCCTTGATGGGCTAAATGTGGTTGGCAAGTATAAGGAGTAGCTCCTGTTCTTCGAGCCTAACATAAAATTTTTTGAAGTTTCATTTTTTCCTTTTGGATATTAATTATTTTCTAAACATTCCCATTTTCTCTTTGTCAGGTGTTCATAATGCAGGAAGTCAGATATCTGCATGTTTCACCTCAGACGGAAAGCATATAGTGTCAGCTTGTGAGGACTCCAATGTATACATGTGGAACTGTGATGGCGAAACAGAGCCAACTGATTTTAACCATCAAGAAAGAACAATCAGGTCTTGTGAGCGATTCTCCAGCAACGCATCGGTTGCGATTGCTTGGTCTGGCATGAAATCTAATAATTCCGATCATTTCCATGTCTCCGATGATAAGATATTGGACAGGCTACCATTTTCTTCGCTCGCAGGTTTCTCTGTGAGCCCGGAATACGTTTTACGGTCATTCCCAAGGGATCTGCCACTTGGCCTGAAGAGAAACTTCCTACTTCAAACCCATTGTGCATGTCATCTATAATGCACAAATCACACTACAAGTTCTTAAAAACTTCATGCCAGAGTACTACCAGTTCTCATTTGTGGGGTTTGGTTATTGTGACTGCTGGTTTGGATGGACGGATCAGATCATTCTGTAATTATGGGTTGCCAGTATCTGTCTGAAATCAGAAATGGTTCGTCCTTTTGGATTTTCCTGTACGAGCATCTGAATTCTGTTGTGGGCCATCCTCAGATTTATAGAGGACGTCGAGTAATGTGATGCCAAGTGGCAGTAGTTTTGTGGTAGCAACAGCACGATCCATGTCGAAACCAGCAAGTGACGGAAAACAAACAATGTGCAAGTCATGTGAAGAAAGGGTTTCATTGGGCAAGTGCAAGTGCTTGTGGGTCCTGAAATAGCCTCTTCCATTTGTTCTCACAAACGGAAAGTTTACACAGAAGTTGGTTGAAGTTATAATCTGGTAAAGATGAAATATATAGTGGGGAAACTTTAGTGGGGTCTTAAATTATTTAGTTTCTTGTCTGCCATTTTGCTCTGCCTCGTTGTAGGGTCACTTTCATTATACATCCTTCATTAGATATTCTAACACAGTCAGCTCCGTTCCTCCTCAGGATTCCGGTGATCTCCTTTTCAGTTTTGACGACTAGTTTCATTCACAGATGTAGGTGTAGTTTCTAGTCTCACAATTGTTTTTTACATCAACCCCAAAAGAAACATGTATCTTCTGTGTATACTATGCATGTACTGGTTTTGTCCGTCTCTGTAAATAAAGAATCTGAGCAGTTCCTTTTCAATACCTGAAATTTGTAGTACTTGGTAACTGACTGGTAGTACTTGAAACAGAATCTAATGGTACTCCAATAGCAGAGTTTTATTCCCAATACTGGAAAGACACAGTCATATAAATGAGACGAGGTTTACATATGCTTTGTGAATAGGCCAATATGACTTCTGTTCAGACGTAAGCAAAATGATTTGTCTGGTCGTTGGATGGGAATCCAAAGCAGTTCCCCGTCATAACTTTTGGTTTTCCTAATCCGACATATGTTAGTGAGTTATGCTTTACTTATATGAGAGCTACTTTGAAGTTATCCAGAAAAACAGTGAATAGACAGTTCCTGTAGAGAGGAACATTAGATCTTTGAACAGTTTAACCGTTTGATGACTCAAGTTTTGTGATGCAGAATGAACCCTAAGAAACGAATATTCTTGTCTAAATCGGTTCCTTGACCGCCAAGTCGATACATGTACAGAATGAAAAGTTGATTCTAGAAAAATCAAAAAACATGTTGCCTGTCTTTATAATTATACTACTATATATGTCAATTTAGACGAACTTACAAATGGCAAACATCATGAATTTAGCGACGAGGGAGTAATTGGAAAACATCATGTATTTCATTAGTTGGTTTTGGACTCTTAAAAATGAATATATGGAAATCCTAGAAGAATAAAATCAAGGCGAATCTTCTCGCTATTTCATGTCAGGGGTGCAACAAATCCTTAAAACAGATCAATTCTTTTTCAACTTGTTCCAGGGATATCTTCCGCAAGAATTTTTCCTAGGAATACAGGACATTGAACTATTTTAAAGAAGATTTTGAAAGTCTTGTAGGAATGAAATCATCGGACAAGATGCCCATTTGACTTCTTTTGCAAGGAAGATTCGAGTCCCAATGAGATTGCAGGATTTCCAATTGCAGCAAAACAAAAACTAGCTACGCTACCAAGAATTCACAATTCAATAGTATCTGTAATTTTTTCTGTAATTCGATTTTCAAACAAAATTTCAATTCATAACGAGATTTCCAGCTACAATCGAAACAATACTAACTCAGATTTCACAACTTTGTGAAATAAATCTTCAATTAGAAATGGGATAACATAAATTTCACGACAATTACATAAAAGAAACTTCCCATTAACCAAAAAGAATCAAAGAACCTTACACACCATTGGAGATAGATCGATCAGAATCCGAAATTGTATTATTAGACAGGGAGATGAACGACGTCTTTCGGAGGAATAACGGCTTCCGGAGGAACGACGAAATCCGAAGATTTAACAGAGGAAGAAAATTTCGAGAACATGAGAGGACGATCGTGAGCTTCGTCGTCACCTTCGTCGTCGACGGTGGACAGGTCAATGCAAGCACAACGTTCCAGAGATGCGAAGAAGGCGTAAGCCACGTTCGTCCCTAACCAAGCTGCCATTCCACTCAGCTTCTCGTATGACAAACACGACATTCTTGTTTTCCTTTGTTTCTTCTTTTTGCCAAATTCTCGAGTTACTGTATTTTTACGGTTTTCAGTTGAGAATTCGTCAACGTTTGGGATCTGGTCAACGTTTTCTTCTTTTGCCACCTAAATTACTATTTTTTTCATAAACTATTATTTCATCCCTTAACTTTCAATAGTTTTGACACTTTAATCCTTTAACTTCCATTTCATCTGTAAAAACTAAAAAAAATAGTACATTGAGAATGACGTCAATATAATAGTAACACCTCCTTAACAATAATTTGATTCGTTAATCCCCTAGATTATAAGAACTTTATCAGCAAATGCTCTCGTGATCTTTGCGAGTCTCATTGGCCATGGTTGACGGGAGCCACACTTATGTTTACGGGGTCAATTAATCCCACCAAGTTTTAGGGAAAAAAAAAGAAATTGTCCTAAAATTATTAATTTCTTACATATAAATACATATTGAAGATGAGTGAAATTTAAAATAATTCAACATATTCTACAAAAATCCAATGTTTTTAGAGAACACTTGCTTCTCTCATTAGACTCGATACATTTTTATTTTGACCGATTTAATGAAAATTGAGACAATTCAAATTATAAACACATGAGAAAAATTTCGGTCAATATTTTAGCAATGTTATCGATATAATTTTAACCCTATAAAATATTTTTTCTGGCTCCGCCAATAATCAAACTTCACGAAAATGATGGATTGAATTAATTCTTCTGACTAGACCTTTTTTTTTTCCTAAAATTAACTTCTTTTTTTAACAAGTTTTTCGTTTTTTTTATATTCCTAAAGTGACGTTCTTTAAGGTTCAGTGATAACAAAATCCTAATGTTTGGTAATATCTCTACTTGTATCTTTAATTTGTCCCAATTCTTAGCTTTGAAACAAATTCTACACAAGTACCACTTATTGCTCAATACATTGTTTCTTGCTCTGAGTTTGTAGGTTAGTGAAGTTAATTATTTTACGAAAAAGGCAGGCCATTCTATTTATTTATGTTTAATTTCCTAAGCTATTTTTGAACAAATCAGAACAATTTGTTGGTTCACGTGCTATATGCTAAAATAGAATTAAGTTGAATATAACTGAATACTAGTTACCGATCGAATGCATTGAAAACAGAATACTAATAACTGAATATAAAGATGAGTCTAGACTCATTTGTGACACTAATCATTGACTAGTTTGAAAATTTGCAGAACATTCTTCATCTGATCCTGTCAAATTTCAAAACATGCACCAAGAAAAATAGGCAAAAATCCAGTTAACTTGTCTTTTTTCCCCTTATACTAACTAAAAATAAATAAATAACCGAATTTCCCTCTTCTGAACAATTAATATTTACCACAAATTAATTTACTTGCTACACAAGAAAGACAATCCAGCCAGCCAGTTAGCTTTCCCTTGCTCACTGTGGGAATCGGAAAATGGCAAAGGTGGTGGTTTATTCCATTCTAACCACCGCCTTGATCATCTTCCTAACATTCTCACCAAAAGAATAATTATCTGGCGGACACAATCGACGCCTTAAATTTCCCTTGTCAGCTTTTGATCCTCTCGTCGCGAAAATGGAAATATTGAAGGATGGTAACTCTTCCAACATTAATCATGACGATGATCATGACGACGAGGAATTTCACGGGGAGGAAGGAAATTTCAGCATCACGTCGAGGCTTCAGATCCTTTTTCCCATGGTGGACAATGACCCAAAAGACGATTTTATCAGCTTTAAGGAGTTAGATTCTTGGAATGTCGGTCAGGCAATAGATCGTTTGAGATATAGGACTCAGAAAGTAATGAATGCTCGAGATAAAGATGGAGATGGATCCATTACTTTTCTAGAGTATTTGCCTAGATTTTCCCAGGAAGACATAGGTATATATATGGTTATGTTAAATTAATTATTTATAAATTCTATTTTGTTTTCTCCATATTGAAAAATTAATATTGCTATGAATTCAAAACAGAGAAGAACGTCAAGGTGCATGGGGAGATTCTTGATTGCTGATGTTGATCAAAATGGTTCCCTTAACTTAGATGAGTTTAACAGGTAATTACATTTATATTCTCTCTTGATTTTTTCTTTTATCTAAGGGATGAAACGATATTTATTAAGATGAAAAAAAAATGGTTGAATCAATCATGTCAGGCTGTCAGGTATACGAGTCAGTCACCTAAAAATAATATTCGAATGAAATCCTAACTCTCAAAATTAAGATTAAGTAAAACTGTTGGTATTATCGGAAACTTTGTCCACAATTCTCTTGATTCCCTTTCACTTTTTACTATAAAATATAACCATTGCTAGCATCAATTTGATAATTTAATTTTTGATGATATATATAGCTTCTTGCACCGGAAGACAGAGACAATGTTAATATTCAGATATGGAATTTGAAAGAAACGATCAAGTATGATCTGACCACCTTTCATTCAATCAAGGATTTTTTGTTATTAATTTATTCCATAATTAAGTGTAGAATTAATTTATTTTCTAAATTCTGGATACAGGAGAAATGACCATGACAATGATGAGAAACTAGATTTCGTAGAATTCCTGAAGGGTGCTTATGACACATACAAACATTATTCCGATCATGAAACTCCTGGAGGAAACATTTCTTCGGCTGAAGAGTTATTTGCAAAGCTTGATGTTAACCATGACCAGTACGTAATTCATTTCATTCTTCTCCACCCTCTGAAGTTATAATACTAGCTTTGTATCACAAGTTTTACAATAGTACGTAATTATTCACTCAAAATGAATATGTATCTCAGTGAAGACATTATGACTAAATTCACATACCCATATAAATGAATCTGAAAATATAAAACACCACCTATTGAGGTAGTATTAATTATCGATGATGTTTATACATTGTGAATTTTGCAGATATTTGGAAGCTGAGAGCGATGTACCGATAACTTCATCCTGGAGAATTGAGTTATGCGAGATCTTTCACAAATTATCTTATGCAAGAAGTTACTTTAATTTCCATAACTTAGTACTAGCATAGTTTATTATAATACTACTTATTTAAAAAGTTCAAATAATCAAAACAAAATGCTACTTCATATCTGCTGATAATGTTTTGTTGATCTTAGGCTGATGAAAATGGAGATGGTAAGCTATCGCTTGGCGAGATGCTTTACAACGAGTACATATTCCACAGCACAGTCTTTCATGACGAAGACAACGACGAACGATGACGTACTCCATGACGAACTCTAAATCTATTAGCCTTTAGCACCAACAGTTCACATGAATGAATGATGGAGCTTCCAGTCCTTGTGCCAGAAAGAAGATATCATGTAAAGAAGTCGGGAATTTCATTCAAGTTCCAACATTTTAGAAGTTTAGATTAAATAATGTTCATTACATCCATCCCAACTTAATTTATGAAAACAATAATTTATGTCCACAAGAATTTAGGCATTATGGATTATGGATGATACCTATAATTTATCTAATGCAAGAGTAAAAGATTTATCCGCAAATTATCGTTGATCGACATGATCCAACGCGGTATCCGATCTAATAATAAAAATCATTTCCTTTTTCCCCTTGTATAATAATAATAATAGTAAAGAACTTAGCGTTGTAGTTGAAAACAGTGAATGGGCCTTGGGAAACGCTTGTAGAAATGGGTTGGTTTTGTAACTACATTAGGACTTATTATCTTGACACAGTGTATACCTGATTTGATCAACTTTCGACAAGTAAGTTAGGTAACCCAGCTTATTGAGTTAGAATCTAAGTGGAAAATTTGGTGGAATTGGATCAAAGGTCTGGTTTATCAAAACCAAAGTCTTTCTCTGGGTTTGTAAGCCGGTGCATCTCTTGTTAAGTAAAGCTTGGTCAACCCATTATTGATTTGAATCAAGTGGTTGGTTCCATGGACGGTCTGACTCTCAAAATCCAAAGTCTTTCTAGGATTGAGCGATCTGACTGCATTCTTGGAGATCTTTTTGTGAAATGTTGATTTTGGAGAACTGACTTCTGCCGATCTTTGCCCTCTTAAAAGAATTAGTCCTAATGTAAGCATATGTCTCAAAAAACCTTATAAATGGAAGATGGTCTATTAAGATAATTAACATATTCAAATTCTTGCTTGTTCACTTAAGTTGAGCTTCATTGTGAATCAATCTTTTAAATTTGGACATAACTACTAGGATTAAACCATCATAAATACTACTATTAGTTTTGGAGGGGGTAAACTACTTAAAGCTCTTTGGTAGTCTAGTTTGAAAATGTAGTCTAGACTTTGTTTTAACTGTTGAAGTCAGGTAAGTTGTCCGAAATATCTTCATTCAAAAGGACACAAAGAGACTGACCATGCCATGCCTGATTGCATGAAAAATGACGGCATTACGTTGGCTCAAATTTGATTCTGAAATTAGCATGTAAGGACATTGGGACTATATTTTATAAAGTACAAGGACCTTCAAACACAAAACCAAAAGAAGTGGAAGAGTTCTTGAAAATTTATAAATCTTAGGAACTACTTCTTTCAATCTAGACATGACCACGGTGCCTGGTTTGATCCTGTTCCGGTTTAGAATCGTCGGCTTTCGATTCGAAATTTGTGGAACCGAATTCTTGGTAGTTTCGGCTCGATTTTTTATAATTTTTAAAATATAAGAATCGAAATAGAACCGTCGAAATTTGGTTGATTTCGAAACCGTAATCGCGTTGACCGATTCGATTCGGTTTTGACCCAATTCCGTTTCGATTCCGAACCATGGCCATGTATAGCTCGAGAAAATTACATATGTAAATTTTTAAAAATATATGTAAACATTTGGAAACGGAAGAACGGAATTGTGAACATTTGTAGTCCGACCGGCAATGGGAATGCCGGTCGGACTACTTAATTATACTTGCATTAAGCTTAATTGCACCGGCAAAGAAAATGACTGGTCGAAGCACACAAAACTCGGCATTAGGGTTGCTGGTTTGAAGCAAGACCGGCATTAAGGCTACGGTCATGCGTGAAAATAAAAAAAAAAAAAAACTTTGGACCGGCAATAAGGTTGCCGGTCCAGTTCAACAAGCCTACAACTCGGAATGCGTTCAACAAGCCTGCAACTTGGAATCCTACAACTTGGAACAGCTCAGAATATAAAAAAAAATCCAAGTTGTAGTCTTATTGAACCTATATTCTGAGCTGTTCCAAATTGTAGGATTCCAAGTTGCAGGCTTGTTGAACACATTCCGAGTTGTAGGCTTGTTGAAGGTTTATTCCGAGTTGTAGGCTTGTTGAACTGGACCGGCAGCCTTATTGCCCGTCCAAAGTTTTTTTATTTTCACGCCTTCAAACCGGCAACTCCAATGTCGGTTCGTCTTATAATTACGGTGATTACTGGTGATTAGTCGGATCGACATCGTAAAATTCGTCCGACTTTCTTTCGTCGCTAAAGTCGATCATCTCTGATAACAAACGATGCTCACGCACTATGGCTCCAATGACAACACATAATAAAAATCTAACAAATTACACATATACACATTATTTATTATTTCAAAATTATAAATATTTATATAAATTTTCTTAAGAAAAAAGTTAAATATATATGAATTTTATAAAACAACAAACTTGAGCAAAGTTAATTTTATTACTCGAGTCTGGACAGAGTAATCTATACGTTATCCAGAGTAGAGGGAAGAGAAAAAAAAAAAAAAAACGCACCTTTCTGTCTCGCTCGATTGATCTCTGAGAAAATTCAGCATTTTCTATAAGGTAACCTCGATCTAAATTCTCCACAAATTCAAATTCAATTGGGCGGTTAATGGTGTTATTGGCCGAATTTATTTAGGTGAAAACGAAGCATGTTTTGATTATAGCTGCGAATTTTATTTACAGGTTGCAAAGGTATGAACTGGGTTCAACGCAAGATCTATCTTTACAATGTCACTTTTGGTCTCTACATGTTGGATTGGTGGGAGCGTTATCTTTTCAGTATCCTAAATCTGCCATTTTTCTTTTCTTCTGCATTCATCGATCACTGTTTATTCATGAATTAATTCATTTCAAGTTTAGGAACAGCAATTCTAAAATTCTCCCCTATAGATGCGATGTGGCTGTTAAAGAATGGTATCATGAATTTCTATCATTAGTTGAAATTAGTTATGAGAATTGAAGTTCAAATTATGAGCCTTTTCTTAATGCACATGAGCTAGATTTGTTTTATTTGTTGCTGTAAATGTAACTCATTCATTTGTGATGACCCTTTTGGATTCCTGAATCCTATATTAGATATTTTGGTGATTGTGCTCATGTGGTTTGTGGTTTACAACGGTTCGCGCAGTTAAATGAGATCAGCAAGAGGTAGTGTCTAAAGTTTGTCTTTTTTTTTCTTTTTCTTTGAGGTGGTGGTTTCATGAGTGCCTATAAGTTATGATGAGCCTGGCAATTGCCTGTTCATGTTGTTGATGTCATGTTAGATTAGCCAGCCTCATATCAAAACACACTCTTTCCTTTGATATTTGTCTTTATATCCTCGTCCTGTATTTCATACCGCAGAGTAGCGCTTCTTAATTGACCCAACAAGATGCAAATTGCTCATGCTACGCTTGAAAAAGCATGTGTTAGTTTTGCAGTTACAACCTCTAACTATTACATTTCTCTTAGTTTGTGAACCTCTGTAAACAAGCTCGAAATACATGAACGCCAAAATGCCCATTTACTATTGGAAAGTGAAAAGTTTCCACATGTTACTGGTTTTGACAGTTCTTTGTATATATGGATATTTGAAACAAACTTTGGGATGGATCAATGTTTCATGCCATCCTTTATCGATGTTTTTGATATTACATGGATGCTTTCTTTTGACTGCTTCATGTAGTAAGTCAAGTAATTTATGTGTAGTTGCTCTTTAATTTGATTTGGTAATGGGGTATATAGAGTTCAGCTGTTAGTTTTGCACGATTGACGATTATTAATGGATGTAAGTTGTAATATTTTGGTTGTACCTTTTGACCAGGCTGATGCTTATGGGGAGTGCATCTAATAATGAAGCATCACCCAGTCTGAAGTTGATCAAGTTATAGCCAATTCTTAACAACGATTCCGACTGTATTGTAAAGTGGAAGAGAAACATGTTAGTGTTCAATTGTATTTTATTGAAACTGGATGCAACACAGAATAAATGAAATGTAAAGACTTATTTTTGTGATGTATATCTACGAGAAGATGGTACACTAGAGTCTAGAATAGTATACGACTTAGTGATTAACTTTAAATACTCATTTCTCTTGTTGAATTTAAAGTCTTTGTATCTTGGCCTCTTTTAATGATCTTCTTGGGACTTTGTATTTGGAGTCTGGCAATTTGACGCTGAAAATAGAGACGTCATATGTAAGATTGTGGATCTTGCTTCCACTTTTTTATTTTATTGAACAAAAAGAAAGAATTCCAGACATAGACTAAGCATCCAAAATGAATAGCATGTACCACTTTAGACTTGGCTCGGGAAGTGATCAAAGCCAATGGTTTGTAGTCAATTATCTTCCACTATACTGTACAAGCACCCACCAGGAATGAAATGGATTACAAATTGTTCATGGTCATATTTCAATTAGTCTTGGCATTAAGTTGGAAATATTTAGGCGCCTTTTGAAACAAAACTCGTAGTAATGCTACTTCGTTTTAAAATACATAGAATACATTTTTTTTTAATGTATAAATATATATAAAAATTATGTATTTTGAGATGGAAGGAATAACTTAATTACTTAATTTGCTTGTTTATTCACTTTAAGTAGTATATTTTTTTAGTCATTATTCTGTCACCCCGACAACCTTTGAACCTTTGTCAAGAATGATTTTTTTTTTTTACTATTATTTTTTTATTTGTTATGGTACTATACTATATAACATAATAAAAATTAGTTACTGAAACACCAGCATATACAACACAATGGTCTCCTAAAAGAATGATTAAATGATGACTATGTTGCTTCTTTAATGTAATTAAAATGAAATTAATTAACCAAAGTTAGGGGAGACTTCAACATGATCTTAGATTAATTTCTTTGTCTACCTTTTCTAGTGCTAGCTCCCTCCCACCATTTTCTCTGCAAAGTGCGTGGTATAAATAGGTTTCGAATAGCTGCTTAATTATAAAAGACTTATAAATTTTCCAATATATTTGATTTGACATTTGATCATTATTTAATTGATCACTAACAAATTTGACTTTACAAAGTGTTTGAAAGCCGAAACACGAGGATGGGAGATGTAGTGAGTGGCACTATGTTGTATCTACCAGAAAAAAGGTGGCGTTTGGTACCACGTGAAAATAAGAGAAAGAAAATGTTTGGTGATGGATTTTCTTTAAAAGAAGAGCATTTCCAGCACTATATAAGTACACAATGTTGTGTGCGTATATATATGGTATATATGGATTCTTGTTGATAATCAATTCCACGTTTCACTCACTTATATATAACTCATAATGATAGAAATATAAGTGTAAACAAGTAAACTCTCGAACCATGAATGCGATAGAAAATTTCTACCTAAAAAATTTTTTTATAAAATTCAAATCTTGTGTTCGATTAAAATCTATATTGACAACATATAGTACTGTAGTATGGAATAAAATGTGCCTATTTATTACTAGTAACAAGTTAATTTGATAAATATTTTTTTCTTTGAAGTTTATTTGACAAATCATTAATATATGTTATCACTTTTCAAATAATGTTTTAGGAAACAATAGTCCATGGTCTGGATTTTATTTTGAAAATAAGCAAGTTGCAAGTACAGTATTTGTATTATATGGTAAAAAATAATTTAAAATATTTTTACTGGAATTCGAACCATCAACCTCCTTTTGAGGAGACGGATGTCTTAATTATTCAACCATACGGTAGTTCGCGCAATATACACTAATTAAGTTAGAAACAATATTGGGACTGCGGGATTAGAAGTAAACAAAAGCTGGTTTCATGACTTGATGAAAGTCGATGATTTATTATTACTATTATTATTTATTTATTTATTTATTTATTTTGTTATTATTATTATAGTAATTTTATTATTAACAATAATTATATGAAGTTAGTGGGCAATCGAGATACTATACGGACGTTCCTCCTTTAGCAATAGCAAAATTTATCTTAGTGAAAATGTGAATAGAGGCTCGCGCTCCAACATCTCGAGTCAAGGAGAATTCTCTAAACCGCTTGAGCAATGTAACAACACCCGCCTCCAATTCACCTAAAGATGAGAAAGAGAAGGGTAAAAAACCATAACCCTTCGTTTTACACAAATTCTTGTACTTGACATACTTGCGCCGAGCGCGCTTCCTCCACCACACGTCCGGGGACAAAGTCGGCCATTTCGGACTAAATCAAAGGAGAAGACCCAATCAAATCAACACACACGTCGAGCCCCCTATCCCAAAAATAGAGCAAGGATGTCCCCGGGGCGTAAGGGTCCGTCATGACCATCAACCAAACCGATATCCACCTCCTTTCCTGCAAAAATATCCGTATAAAAACAAATGTCCAAAAGAGTGTCACGAACAAGATTATGTCGATCTTTGATGCCAAATTCTCCGTTCCTAAAACCAAAAGCCAATTATCAATCTATCTAAAGTGCTTTCTTTGATTCTCATTATATGGTTTCGTTGGTGCGTTGTTGAAACCATGCATTTATGTATAATGCAAAGGACTGTACATGATTTAGTCTCTCTTTCTCTGGATACAAAGAAAAGAAAACATCACAATAACTCAAATAAATAAATTGTTTAGTTTTGGTATTTCAAATGCACTCTCTCATGGATACTAGCCAGTATCGTTGACTTTTGTGACCTTTATAAATGAATGAATGAATGAAATAAAATGGGTCATCATGTTCAATTCATCATGGTGATTATTTGTGGATATTGCTATTGGAAAGAATTATGGTTTGCACTGCACCATTGTGTCAACACGTAGCTTTCTTTTTTGCTCTGATATGATCACTATTTTTTGAAGGTCTGATCATATGATCACAATAAAAAATGATCATAAAAACATTGTCAACATTTTTCCCTTTTCTTATATACTGCTCATGTGGCCCATAGAACTTGTGTCATGACAAACATTCGAGTTAATATTGGACGCTACATAGCACCACACTTCTTAGATATTTGTTTAGTATAATATCTCTTCCATTCTAATTAATTAGATGTAAGTTTATACATATTTTTTTATTTCAAATTATATGTAAATTTGATAAGTTTAAGGTAAAAAAACATGTTCTTTCTATTTTATCCATTGTCAATTTTTTCAACACATTTTAGCATTATATATACAATACTTATATGCTAATAATTATTAAAGTTAAGTTTGTCAAATTACTACTTTCATTCTTATTTTCTTAATCTATACAAAAACTCAAATATTTACGTCTAATTTGAGAATGATGGAGTCCTAATTAAAGTAGGTTACTATTTGGTAGAAATATACTTTTGATCCCTCATTTAAAAAAAATTATATCGATACCCATCGATCATAAAAATAATTTAATGATTAAAATACCGTCTCTTTTTAAGAAAACGTTAAAATCTAGATGAAAAAATATCAAATAAAAATTATAAGAGGTACGTAATTTAAATATCTAATGTGTGTGTTTTCTTTTTAAAGAAAAGTCGAAATTATTCTTTCAAGATAGAATTATGTTGTTAATTTTTTCCTCCATCCAACACCTCATTGCCCATCCTCACCTAGGATGTGTACATATGTACGTAGTTGACACAAAATAATATATAAAATATTGTGACTTTTTTATTTTACATATGCATAATGTATTAACTTCAGGGAAAAAAAAGAGTGTATAATATATCCCTATAAAAAAACGAGGTAAAACAAAAAGTATGCAACAGCTAGGGAACTGGCGATTGTCAACATCGGCTAAAAAGTATATTCTTCCGTCCTAATCCCTAATTAAATATCATATTTTTTAATATATAAATAATATGATATTTAATTAAGGATGGAAGTAGTACACTACATATGAACACATGCAAAAATCTATATATAAAGGCATGCATGTGTTTGCATCCTTCCTCCATATCAAATTTGAAGACCTCAAGTCAACTACATATGATGGCTTTTAGGGCGAAAGCTTTTCTTCTTCTCGTTGTCTTGTTACTCATTCCCTTCTATTCTTCAGGTACTCAGATCAGGATTTCAAGTTTTTTAATTAGGTTCTGTTGTTATATGTAATTATGTATAGCTAGCTTAGAACGCACAAAATTGGATTAGGATTAATATAGATATAGAGAGAGAAGCATCTGGAACATCACTTGATAATTTTTTTTTAGGAATGGTCGAAGGCTCCAAGGATGTGACTATGCAGCAAGGTTACCCACTTCACAAGGTATCTCATCACTATGGCTCAATTTGCTGTAGCTAGATTAATTGTATCTTATTTTTCTGAACGTCGAGAATATAATATACTTATATTTTTTGCTTCAAGTCTTGTTACATTTGTTGGACTGATCACAATGGTTTTCATTTTCTTTGGTGAAGGTTGGGGTACTACAAGTGAAGAGTTTGAGGAAGCTGATGATGTATGGAAATTTACAAGATTATGATGAAACAGGAGCTAACCCAAAGCATGACCCCAAGAAAAAACCCGGAAAGCCCTAAACACTTATAGGAGCTGGGTTTTGATATTCTTAATTAATTAGTACTAAAAGAGGCAATTTGCATTCTCTCTACCAGAATGAGTTTCTTAATATTTACCAAGCTAGCTAGTACACAGCTTAATTAATATATGTATCTGACCATGAACACAGCTACTTTGCTTTGTCTACTCTACTGCATGCCTATCATAAATCTATATGTTATGAATAATTGCAGTATTTTTTTCAAAGCTCAACTATTTAAGCTCTAATCCTCAAAAAAACACTATCTAAGCTCTTGGAGATTCTGTACGTATTATGATAAATTTTGGCAGTATCTTTTCTTTCTTTCTTTCTTTTTTTAATGGTCAGTATCTTTTCTTTTTGTATAGTCATGTCTATATATAACCATTTCGTGCAATTGAATAACTACCGCAAAAAAATGTATGAACAAACCTAAAAGAGGATTTATCAGAACAATGAAGGGATTTCCCATTTCCAAACAGGTATTGTTATATATAGTCATCCAAAATTGTGAAGAAATAGTTGTACCAATTGTAGGCGTCAGAGTAATTTAGTGAGTCTCCATTTACATACATAATACAGGGTAATGAATAAATGAAGGGGTTGCAAAACCAGGATGATTATTGATATTCAATCTTTTGTTTGTATTTCGATCTGAGATTAGACAATCTTCTTCTGCAAAGGATATTTCTCATCCTTTTTTCCAGCTTTGTCTAAGTAGTACACAAGCTTTTTAAGGCTCATCATGACCTCTTCACTCTCATGCCCGAACTCCCCTCTCTTGAATTTGCAAAACCCTCTTAATCAGCTCTACTAATTCCTCCTTCATCCTTTCCTAATCTCGTCTGAATCGAGACTAAGCAGTCAAGAGCCTCTCCTGACAGCCATACAAATTCCTGTCAGCAAACTCAGAACCCATCATCAAAATCAATTAACAACCCAAGAAGCCAATGTGACTTTGAACTTACCAACTGGAAGGGAGTCTTTCCCAAATGCATTCTCACGGATTCTCAAGACATCCAATGCAAGTTGCTCAGCTTCTTCGTCCCTCTTCAAATGATAAAGGGTGACAGCGAGCTGAAGCATTGGAAAGGTGATAGACTGATCATCACGCCCAACATTTTTCATCATTATCATCAGACTTGTTCGTAGTAAACGCTCAGCCTCCACGAAATTCTTAGAGTATGAGTAGGATGCAGCGAGGTTTAAAAGATGTGCAACTGAGTTCATGTGTTCTTTTTCCTTTATCCTTCTCGGTCATCAACAGGCATTCTTCAAGAAGTTCTCTCCCTTCCTTTCCTCTAAGAGCAATTTACATGAACGTTAGAATATAGGGATTTAAGCACCAAGTTCCAGAAATCAAAGGCAATGCTGTTTTACATCTATTTACCTCCCCGACAACATGGAGTAACTCGTACCAAATCTACCCTCATATTCTCCATTACACTCTTCATCTAAAGCCATGGAATCTGAATTCTTGATGACTTCAAGAGCTTTTTATACAGATCAATGGCTTCATCTGACTTTCCCATGTGGAAAAATACCATATTAATTCATACTAACAAGAATGCTAAGACATCTGGACTATTTACAAGTGCTTGACAAGAAAAAAGCTATATGCCACAAAGTACCTTTTGCACATTTCACATGGGCTAGGGAACACATAGCCATTCCTACCCTTCCATCACTTTCACCCATATAAATTTCTGTATATCTGCAAAATTCTGAAAAAGAGGGAAAATGAATTAAAGAATGTAAACTGAGAATAATCCATAACCACACAACAAATGTATTAGAAACCTATTGAAAGGGGCTTTCTGCATCCTCAGCTTTTCCTTCCTTGAGTAAAACTTTGCCCAGTTGCTTGACAGGGGTACCACCCAGATCATCAGCTCTCTTGCACCTCTGTTAGTTTCAAAGATGGCTATGGCTTTATGATACATATCTACTGATTTCGTTGCCCTTTCAATAGAAGCATAAGCTTTCGCCATACCCAGAAACGGCATTACAAGAAAACTACTACTCTTCCCTGAAAATTAAATACATTACCCTGAGTCAATTTCAGGTTGTTGGTCTAATTGTTTCACTGCTTCATTACAACGTTTCACCTTGTGGCAGTTCCTAAGTGTATAAAAACAAAAAATATAGCGCTCACAATGACTGTTGATATAGGTTATAAAAACTTAAACAAGTAATTTCTAGCTTGTACCCACCATATATGTTCTCCAAAATATTGATAGCTCTCTGATATACAAGCAAGGATTTATCAAACTTTCTCAAAGCCGAATACATACTTCCCATGTGCATGAGTATTGAGTCTAAAAGGGGTTCGTCATCTTTAACACTCTCAATAACCTCATCCATCTGGTAATCCACAAAAGAGTAGCACATTAGGAAGATATTATCAAAAACCAAAAGAAAACCAAGAATTATCAGGAAAATGAAAGTACCAAATTGAGCAAGGAGCCCACAATTTCCGAGTCTCCAACCACCATATAGCCCAATGCTATGATGTCAAGATACAGCAGCTTCTTCCACACCTTTAGCACCAGCAGCTATCTGTTCTTTCACAGCTTCATAATTTGCTTGTAGTAAGTCTATGGCATCATCTTTGTTCCCCATTTTAACCAGAGACTTGATTTCATTAAATAACCCCTGCAACTGTCCCTCAAAATCATTCATTCCATCCAAAGTGTTACTTGAGCGATCATTCAATTTTCTCGATCTCTGAAAGTAATTTGGAGCTAATTCATCAGATGAAACGGGATTTTCTAGGTGTGAGACAGTTGCCCTTGCCACAGCAGCAAAAGATTTTGTCACGCAATGACCTGGGGAAAGCTTGAGGCCAAATTTTAGCTTTCGGACACAGACTTCCAGGCCTGTGACGCATTTATGCTAACAATTGGCATGCATGTACTGACATGACTGATTTATCCTGTAGCGCAGGGAAAAAAATCAAACAACATAAAAGCACACGTCACTTCGACAATACGCAAAAGTTTATTAACACTGTTCGAAGTGACAAAATATAAAAAAATCTGCATTACTTTGCTCGGTTCT
>JANIEQ010001696.1:0-47098 GCA_024708375.1 Oxalis stricta | reverse complement strand
AGTAGCGATGTTCGTGTTCATTTTGGGGATCGATCAAGTTGGGTAAAAGAAGGGGCGAATTTGCCGAGAAATCACCCAAACCTTGGAGCATGGGGCCTTTCAACTTGTCGACCATGGCGTTGACAAAAAGCTAATGTCTGACATGATCCGTTTGTCACACAGAGTTTTAGCATTTGCCTGATGACGAGAAATTGAAGTTCCATGTCCAATGGACACAAAGATGGATTTCATGGTCTCTAGCCATTTGAAGGTATATACAGTACTATGCCCAATTAATTAATCTGATTTTCAATTTTCTTAGATGAGATATAGGGACTTAAATTATATTAATAATAACATGATATTTTTACACTAATTAGGTGTTGGAAGTAACAACAATATTATATAGTTTATATATGGAATCTAGATTTGTCTCTGGCGAAAAGCCTGTTAATATGGGGCTTAGCAAACTAGCTATAATCAATAGCAGGATATCTTAACTTGACATTTCTTTAATTATTTCTCTCACTGTGAAGGGTAAAATGTAAAGGCTCATTGGCGTGAGTTTTCTATAGTACCACATGCAACCAATTTCTAGCCGAGATTACTCCCGGTGGCCAGACAAGCCGGAAGGATGGAGTGAAGTGATGAAACAATACGGTGATGAATTGCTACGACTTAATTGCACGCTTCTACAAGTGTTATCGGAGGCCTTGGGATTTGACAAGGAGGCTTTCAGCAAGGCTTGCGAGGAATTGAACCTCAAAATGGTCATCAATTTCTATCCGACATGTCCACAACCTGACGCTGTGGTCGGACTTAACCGACACACCGACCATGGAACCATTACAATGCTTCTCCAGGATCAAGTTGGTGGCCTCCAAGTAACAAAAGATAATGGCGAGACTTGGAGCACAATTCAACCTATTGCTGATGCTTTTGTGATCGTCCTAGGAGATCATGGTCATGTAAAGCTAACATAGTACTATAAACTAAAATGTACTCATTTTGCTTCTTTTACAGTACACAAGAAAACAAACTTCATGAGAGGAGACATTTTTTTTCCTTTTTTCCAACTTAATTATTACTTCCGTTTAAGATCGAAATACTTCACTATATAAGTTGATATATTAATTGTACATCATAAATTGGTATGTTCTTATAATATAGTATCTACACTTGAAAAACGTTGTGTATTCATAATTACATGTTTCTGTGACTTCATTTTTACTCTCTGACACAGTTACTAATTCAGTAAAAGTTCCAGCGATGAGGATCATCGTGCGGTGGTGAACTCAAACTGTAGCAGATTGTCCGTAACCATGTTCCAAGCTCCGGCCGCAACGGCAACAGTGTACCCATTATTGAAGATGCGAGAAGGAGAGAAGCCGATCATTGGATGAGCCATTTCCGTATGCTGATATGTATAAAAGAAAGCTTACAGTTTTCCACGCCAACTAAATTGTCAATCTCAAATGTCATCAAACTTGAATTTCAAATATTCCAGCCTATCAACATACAAGGATGAGGCTTGTTATGCATCTGAAGTTTGAGTATTTTCAAAATTTTAGTATTTTCAAGATTAATAAAAATAAAGTAAATCTTGTTACCACTCGAAAGAATAATCTCGACAATTTTTTCACTTTCTTTCTTCTTCTTTTTCAGTAGCTAAGAACAATCTCGACAATTTTTCGTTGAATGTAAGACTTGTTCACCACATGAGGGGCTGCATCCTTACATGCTATCCAGCACTTTTATTCATATATTGAATACTGGTCTACTTCCAGAAATTTTTATGATTGTTGTTTGAATATGGCCTCCAGGAGCCCCATGGTCTTTCTGCTTAGCTGCTTTATGTACTATCAAAATTTCCATTTTATCGGAAATCTTAAATAATTGCCAATTTCATATACTCAGGAAAACAATCTCAATCAGAAATATACGAAGTACATTTTCTCCAGGAGATATTACTCACTTTGGAGTTTATTCTAATGAAGCTATGACAAAGTACAATTCCTTGTTTATTTCGAACAGAAATTAACTTGAATCACTTTATTTTGATTGATGCCCTCGTCGATCTTGAAGTCAGAAATGGCTGCATGTGGTAGCCTAACAAAAAATGGTTTCTATACTCAGAAGCACTGACTTGTCGGTACATCGGAGGATTTTCATCAGATATGATCGCTCTCAATGGTCCAAAATGTGTGCCCATTGTACCAGAACTGAAGATAGAAATGGCACACGATGGGAAGTTCTAATAACGTGTCCACTTCAATCGGAACATATTTTTCACGTACTCGCTTATGGGTCGTCCTGAAAAACCAAGCAATAGAAAAAAATCTAAAAAATTACGAACGCAAGGGAGGTCATCCCAGCAAGTGTTAAATAAAAGATATCACTCCCTCCAGTCCAAAAATACTTGTCATTGTTTTATATACATTTTTCACAGCTCAGAAAACGTGATATGTGTTTTGAGACGGAGGTAGTAATTACAATTTAATCACTAGAGAGAGGTAGTAATAATAATAATAATAATAATTCTTTTTGATAAACAAATGATCTGCTCAGAGTGAGTAAATACATGACACCGTCAATTAATACACAAACATATATGCATGAACATATTACATATTTAAAAAGAAGTCAGAGAAACAAATGAGTCCTATTTTGTCTCTAGTGAAGACGAGATGGTTATGTTCCTAACAAGCTTGTTTCTAACGGAACAAAGCTCGGCAACTACATCAATCATGTTCACTCGTGCGCTTGCTACTTCAACTAGAACAAGCAATTCCAACCTTCAAAATTAAAATCAACGACTCCATAATTCCAGAGTTGCTTTTCTCTTGAAGAATAAAGGGATCTACAATATTTTCATACTCGTTCAGGCAAAGATTGTTGGACAAATGAGTGAAGGTTTAGACCGTCTTTGAACATCTCATCAGTCGGTCTCTTCCCTGTAAACATCTCCAACAATATGAATACCGTAGCTATACACGTCACCATATGTCGAGACTTCATTTCCTATGCCTATACTCTACAGAAAAATATTTAATTATTTTCTAGCTAAGACATTGCCACGAGAATCGAACATTAAGAATGTAAAAATACTATTGAACATACCAGGTGGAGCATAGCCAACTGTTCCTCTGAATCCAAAAGAGCTGGACTGATTTGCTGGATAAGTTAGGATGACTTCATCTATTAACAGTTTTGCCAATCCAAAATCACCGACATGTCCGATCATTTCTTCATCAAGAAGGACATTGCTTGGCTTCAAATCACAATGCACAACCACTGGTTCAATGTGGTTATGAAGATATTCGAGAGCACAAGCAACATCAATGCTAATATTAAGTCTCTGAAGCAGATTCAGACTCTTTGGTATGGATTTTTCTTCATTTGGTGGATGCAACCAATCTTCCAAGCTTCCATTGACCATAAAGTCATAAACAATAGCCTTGAAATCATTTCCGCGATAATCGATACTTGAACATGCAGTTAGTACCTTAACAAGATTCCGATGTCTGATGTTCCGCAAAGCCTCACATTCTGCAATGAAGCTTTTCGATGCGCCCTTGCGTAGAATATTAAAAACCTTCACGGCGACTGTCGTTTCTTCATCCAGTATTCCCTTATACACTGATCCAGAGCCTCCGACGCCAATTAAATTTGCAGAGGAGAAACCATTAGTGGCATCACTGAGAGTTTTGTAAGACATGTTTAGAAGTAGAGAAGTCTCTGAATTTGTTGAAGCAAGTTGTTTCCTCTTTCTTCTAAATAGACAAAACACTAAGATAGAGCTGATTAAAAGTACTCCAAATAGCCCTGAAGTTAACGAGATTATCAATTTATTTCTGCGAGACAATCCTCTTTTATCTGTCATATTTGATTTGCATTTTGGTAGTTGAAACTCAGGTATACCTCCACAGAGCTTACTATTTCCAATGACTGAAGTTACACTTGCATTTCCAAAGAACCCTTTAGTTGGAACCTCGCCTTCAAAATTATTGTTCGACAAATTCAAGTATTGCAAGTCAAAGCGTAAGAAATTCGGGGATCTTACCTGACAGATTGTTATTGGATAAGTCTAGAAATTGAAGCCCTCTCAATGAACTTAAAGATGAAGGAATTTGACCATCAAAAGAGTTGTCTTGGATGTATAACAATTCCAGGCTTATAAAGCTTCCAAGATTGCTCGGAATCTTTCCTGATAACATATTTCTTGAGACATCCAATTGACCCAGATTTAGATTCACAGCTTCAACAGGAATGGAGCCAGTCAATTTGTTGTTAGAGACGTTGAAATGAAATCGATGAAGTTTGACCGATAAGACCGGAAGGTATACCTCCTCTAAAATTAGTTTTCCGAAATATCGAAATTCAGAGCAACTTTGTGCAATTAGTAAGCCCTTGAGGAATGCTTCCTTGAAGATTGTTATTGTGCAAGGAAAGCTTGAGCAGTTGAGTTAAATTACCAATTGAAGGAGGAATGTTCCCTTGGACGTTGGTGCCATCAATATATAGGTATTGAGCTTATTAAGCCTTCCAATGTTAGAAGGAATATGACCCGAGAATGAGTTGTATGACAAGTGCCAGCTTTTCTAAATTAACCAATTTTTCAATCCATATTGGAATGTTTCCTGATATCTGATTTAAAAAGATTGCCCATTCTATTAGACTAGTTGTGAAGTTGCTCATACACTGTGGGAGTTGTCCACCAAAGTTGTTTTCCTGCATCAATATAAGTTCTAAGTTGGTGGCATTGGCCATAGAGCATAGGAATTTCAAGTCTTCCATTTCTCCTCCGCTTCCTAGGAAATTCTGGAATATTCTAAACCGCCATAGCTTGCTTGACCTTTTCGAAAGACGGCACTTCTCCGGTAAATTTATTTTCGTAAGCTTGAAAAACTCGGAGGTTTGACGCATTAGACATAGAAAGAGGAATTTCTCCAGTGAAGTTATTTTGTTCAACCGAAAGGAACTCGAGATTCGGGAGTGTTATGCCAATATTAGAAGGAAGAGTTCCGTGGATTTGATTCCTTCCCACACTAAAATTTTCGAGAAGAGATAGATTATAGATTGAGGGATGGATGGTACCTGACAACCTATTCTCATGAAGAGCCAAAAATGTAAGATTCTTAAGACGGCCTAGATTACTAGGAATTGGACCGAACAAATCATTCTGTCCAATAGAAAGAACAGAAAGGGAAACGGATAGGTTTCCCAGAGAAGGAGGGATTATTCCTGTCAGATTGTTTTAGTAAAGGTATACAATTTCTAGATTTGACAAGTCACCAAACGATGAGGGAATTTCTCCCGCCAGATTGTTATAGGAAACATCAATACTTACCAGAGCCGTGCAACCTGATATATTGGAAGGAATTTCGCCTCCTATCGAGTTGTTGAAAAGCTCTAGATCATTCAACCTGCGCAAATAACCGATTTCTAGAGGTATCTTGGAATGGAAGCTATTATTTTGTAGACTGAGCCTCCTTAGGAAACTCATGTTTCCGATGTGAGGGGAGATTGAGCCTGTCAGCTTCCGATGATTGGAGGTCTAGGACAGTTACTCTCTGGTGACGTCGGCCGCAAGTAACTCCATACCATTTGACAGAAATGAGTGGATGCATTCCAGGTTGAACATGGCTCCAATTGGATCATCGAAGATCTATCTTCCTGAACTCGAGTAAAGCTAATCTGATCAGTTTCATTGTTATGAATTGCATTGAATTAACGGGATTAAAACAGAATATCAGGACAAAAACGGCACACTGAAAAAGGTGTCATGGCAAATTTTGGCACGATTGTAAATTGCAGAGTTGTAACGGATGGTAAAAAAGAGAAGTTGATGAAACAAATTTATAAAATCAAATTTATTCAAGTGAACGAAAAAGGATTAATCTATAGTTTGATAAGGGTGTTCCATGGTGATGGTGATCGATTAGCAATATGATTTGATGACGTACGGACTACAATAATTATGATTTATGGATGCTCGTCATTGTCATTCTTGGTATATTTGAGATTGTTAAGTTGTAGTAATGGATAATGAGTACCAGTATTGCTGAAGATGATGGCGTTGACTTTGAGTCTGACTTGTCTGCAGTCAATTTGGGACAATTAGCTGGCTTGTTGTCAACAAGCCACATAAAACATGAGGTTTAATTTGATTTCAGATGAAAATGAAATACCAACCTCTTGACTTCATGAGAGTCGATATTTATTACTTGGTGGGCTTGCTTGTATCATTATATACCAGTTTACATTAGAATGAATGATTACTCTGAATGTGTCAAACTTTGATGTATTCGTTAAAAATTCATTAGGAAGAATTCAAAATTTTCCCAAGTTCGTGATGGTAGGTTTTTCTCTAAACTGATGAACAAGGATCAAACTTTTCATTTTATCTCAATAATAATGATTCTCATACATAATTTAGATCAAAATATGTTGTATTTCTCATATTACCTTGTTTTGTGTGTCAATACCTTAAAAAACAAGTTTTGAGAGACGGAAGGAGTAATATTTTGCACTTTCAAGTTCACCTATGTAGACACATACCTACAAAAGATTATTGACTGAATATATGTCTACATATATATGGATGAATCTAAAAATACAAGACATCATATATTTTGATACGGAGGGAGCTTTATATAGAGAACCTTCGATTTGCTTCATCTGTTAATGAAATCTGGATTTATAAGAAAGTTCTGACATAGTACTACTAAAAAAGAAAAGACAAAGAATGTAAGCTTAATCAGGTATAAATCTCCCTAATTTACTTCTGATAAAATCTAACAAAAAAAGTCAAGAAATAGCATTCATGATGAAAGCAGCAATCATATGGCTTTTAATACACAAACTGGTGGACGTGGACCTGTTGAAAGCTGCTTTTAATACACAACCTGTGGACCTTTAGTCTTGTGGAATACAATTAAGTTGCAATCCAGCAGGTTAAAGGTTCGGGTCACGGAGGTAAGTTAAAAATATATAATTAAGAGGTATTTGTATTCTATGCATAAAAAAAATGCTTTAATATTCCAGAAAGAAAAGCAGAGGCCACTTTAAATTACTAATGTAATGCTGATCATATATCATCAATGAGGTCCTACAATATTTTGAATTATTAGGTCAAAAAAGCAGTCCATATTCCATTAATTCAATTGAGTTACATTATACACTATAGCAGTATGCACTTAATTTCAAATTAGGAAAAAATTTGTTGCCCTTTTATAAAATTAAGAAAATATTTTCCAAAAATTACACCAACTTATTGAAAAGGGTCTGCAAATAAATCAAACACTGAGCAGTTGACCTGTCTTTGATTAATAAAACATAGTGTACTTTTCAATTACAGGTTTAATGACGACATAAATCATTTTATATAGATCGATTACTTTTCAGTTACAAGATTGCATTTAAGCATACCTCTTTCTATTGATTCACTCGTGCGCTTGCTACTTCAACTGAACAAGCAATTCCAACCTTCAAAATTAAAATCCAACGACTCCTAATTCCAGAGTTGCTTATCTCTTGAAGAATAAAGGGATCTACAATATTTTCCAACTCGTTCAGGCATGATTGTTTGGACATATGCGTGAAGGTTTAGGCAGTCTTCGAACATCTCATCCGTCGGCTCTTCCCAGTAACACATCTCCTTACAGTAGGGATACCATAGCTACCACCGTCACCATATGTCGAGACTTCATTTCCTATACCCATACTCTACAAAAAAATACTAATTATTTTCTAGCTAGGACATTGCCACAATAATATATAAGACATCAACGTAAATATTTAAACAACATTATTCAACATACCAGGCGGAGCGTGGCCGGCTGTTCCTCTGAATCCGAAAGAGCTGGATGATTTGCTGGATAAGTTTGGCTGACTTTATCTATTAACGAGTTTTCGCCAATCCAAAATCACCCGACATGGCCAATTATTTCTTCATCAAGAAGGACATTGCTTGGCTTCAAATCACAATGCCCAACCCACTGGTTCATGTGGTTGCCAAGAGTATTCAAGAGCACAAGCAACATCAATGCTAATGTTAAGTCTCTGAAGCAATTCCAGACTCTTTCGTAAGGAATTTTCATCATTTGGTGGATGCGACCAGTCTTCCAGCTTACATTCGATCCTTAAAACTCATAAACAACCGCGTTGAAATCATTTCCTTGAAAATCAATACTTGAACATGCAGTTGATACCTTAACAAGATTCCGATGTCTGATGTTCCCGCAACGCCTCACATTCTGGAATGAAGGACTTTTCGATGGGCCCTTGCGCAGAATATTAAAAACCTTTACGGCGACTGTCTTTCTTCATCTAGTATTCCCTTATACACTGATCCAAAACCTCCTGGCGCGAATATTTGCAGAGGAGAATCCATCAGTGGCATCACTGAGGATTTGTAAGACATGTTTAGAAGTAGAGAAGTCTCTGAATTTGTTGAAGCAAGTTGTTTCCTCATTTCTTCTAAATAGACAATACTTAGAGAGAGCTGATTAAAGTACTCCAAATAGCCCTGAAGTTAACCACATTATCATCTATTTCTGTGAGATCAATCCCCTTTTATGTGCCACATTTGATTTGCACTGTGGTAGTTGAAACTCAGATATACCTCCATAGAGCTTGCTATTTCCAACGGCTGAAGTTGTGTTGGAATAGATCATCTCGAGGAGCTTGAGGTCATAGAAGCTCAACTAGCAGTCGAGAAGAAGGAAAAGAAGAAAATGAAGCTCACAGATAGCTTCCAGCAGAAGCAATCAAGCTTAAAGAAGAAGAAGCCAATTGTAGACGAGCCTGTTTTTGACAATTCGATCGTGGAAGCATTCTACAAGATGTTAGTTGAGTTCTCGAAGAAGAATCAATCAAAACAAGTGTCCTGGAAGGTCGAACAGTTTTGAAGAGAAGAGTTTCTGCGAAAGGACGAAACTGCACATCGTCAAAAACTGGAGGACCGGGCTGTACCTGCAGGAAAAGTCGAGGACTCAGTCGGCTTTTCAGAAAGTTTCTCGGCGGAAATCAGTCCGGACGATCTGCGGAGCGGCCGGAGCATAGTCGGAGCTCGAGCCATCTACCAAAATGCTCGGGAGGATGTCGTCTACAACACCTCTAAGAGCAATTAGCCCGCAAATCCCTGAATCAAAAAGCCCCAATTTGGTTAGGGTTCTATCTTTAAATTTCAGTCTAAGTCTTTAATTTCTGCAGCAATCAATAAATTGGTGATATGGGTAGCTTCGTTTAGATGATATGAAGTAGTTGTTAAGCTCAATTTAGTCCGATATGGTCTGAGGCTCATAATGTATGTTCGAGTTGTGTCATCGAAGAACGGAAATCAAGCATTGCTGATATAAGGCATGGCAGTTGAATTCATTGATTCGAAAACGATAAGGATACTCCATTGAAGGTGATCGAAGGTTTAGATTGAAGTTCTGAAGCTAAAACGAAATGGGTCCGTAAGCTCGGTGTAGCTTGTTCGTCAAGTCAAAGGCGAAATTCAAATTCTAATGTTGTTTTCAGTAAAGTTAAAGTTCAGAGAAGTTGTTAGTAGTATGTAGATGAAGTTTAGATGAAGTTGCGGTCTCGATCAAGCTCAGAACGAAAGTCAAGCTAAAAGTCAACAAAAATGGCGTCTTTGTCGCGAGGAAGAAGATGAAGTTCAGTCCGTTATTTTTACTGTTTTACAGTGCTATCCTACTCGAATATACTCTATGACTGAGTCTAGAGTGAAAATACAGTTGTAATTTGAGAGGAAAAACAAAATCGTGTGAGAGAAATACCATTTTTAGTTTTGCACTTTACCGTTTCTGGTTTTCTGGTTTTCCTTAAAATCCAGGTTGTAATTCAATTTTAAATTCCATGTCAGCTAGGTCGAGTGAGTGATCGACTATATAAACAAGCTATCCGTAATCATTTTCTCTAATGAATGGTAATGAAAAGCAAAATTGAAATCGCCATTTTCGTCTTTCTTTTTACAGTTTAAAAGCTTGGTTGCATTGGTGAGTGAAACCTTAGAATTCCGTTTACCCAAAACTAGATTTAGGTTCCAAACACCCTAGATACCAACGTTAAGCCATAGAATTAGGATTAGAATCAAATCGATCATGAATGGATATGATTACAATTCTGTTTTAGTGCATCGGTGTTCTTTGATCTCTGTTTTCTGCAATTTCGTTTTTCTGTGTTTAGTTGCTGTGTTCTTCATCTCTGTTCTTCAATTCTTGAGTTCGTCGACGATCGAGGGCTCAGGGATTATCCAATAAGTTGCACTTGCATTAGTGAAACAACCCCTTTAGTTGGAACCTCCCCTTCCAAAATGATTGTTCGACAAATTCAAGTATTGCAAGTCAAAGCGCGTAAGAAATTCGGGGATCTTACCTGAAAGATTGTTATCAGATAAGTCTAGAAATTGAAGCCCTCTCAATGAACTTAAAGATGAAGGAATTTGACCCTCAAAGAGTTGTCTTGGATGTATAACATTTCTAGGCTCAGAAAGCTTCCAAGATTGCTCGAATCTTGCACGACAACATATTTCTTGAGACATCCAATTGACCCAGATTTAGATTCACAGCTTCAACAGGAATGGAGCCAGTCAGTTTATTGTTAGAAACGTTGAAAGAAATCGATGAAGATGACCGATAGGACCGGAAGGTATACTTCCTCTAAAATTGTTTTCCGAAATATCAAATTCGAACAATTTTGTGCAATTAGTAAGACCTTGAGGAATGCTTTCATTGAAGATTGTTATTGTGGAAGGAAAGCGGGAGCAGTTGAGTTAAATTCCCAATTGAAGGAGGAATCTTCCCTTGGACATTGGTGCCATCAATATGTAGGTATCCGAGCTTATTAAGCCTTCCAATGTTAGGAGGAATATGACCCAGAATGAGTTGTATGACAGTGCCAGTTTTTCTAGATTAACCAAGTTTTCAATCCATATCGGAATGTCTCCCGATATCTGGATTTAAATAGATTGCCCATTCTATTAGACTAGTTGTGAAGTTGCTCATACACTGTGGGAGCTGTCTACCAAATAATTTACTACCGGAGAAGTGCCGTCTTTCGAAAAAGCAAGCAAGCTATAGTGGTTATAATATTCCAGAATTTCTCCTAGGATGCGGAGGAGAAGTGGAAGATTTCAAATTCCTATGCTCTATAGCCCAATGCCACCAATTTAGAAGTTACATTGATGCAGGAAAACAACTTTGAGTGGACATTCAGAAAGAGGAATTTCTCCAGTGAAGTTATTTTGTTTGACCGAAAGGAACTCGAGATTCGGGAGTGTTAAACAATATTAGAAGGAAGAGTTCTGTGGATTTGATTCCTTCACCACACTAAAATTTTCGAGAAGAGATAGATTATAGATTGAGGGATGGATGGTACCTGACAACCTATTCTCATTGAAGAGCCAAAAAATGTGAAGACTCTTTAGACGGCCTAAATTACTAGGAATTGGACTGAACAAATCATTCTGTCCAATAGAAAGTACAGAAAGAGAAACGGATAGGTTTCCCAGAGAAGGAGGGATTATTCCTATCAGATCGATTTTGTAAGGTAATACAATTTCTAGATTTGACAAGTCACCAAACAACGAGGAATTCCTCCCACCAGATTATTATAGGAAATATCAATATTTACCAGGCCGTGCAACCTGATATATTGGAAGGAATTTCGCCTCCTATCGAGTTGTTGAAAAGCTCTAGATCTTTCAACCTGCGTAAATAACCGATTTCCGGAGGTATCTTGAATGGAAGCTATTATTTTGTAGACTTAGCCTCTTTAGGAAACTCATATTTCCTATGTCAGGGGGAGATTGAACCTGTCAGTTTCTGATGATTGGAGGTCTAGGACAGTTACTCTCATGGTGACGTCGGCCGCAAGTAACTCCATTCCATTTGCAGAAATGAGTGGATCTATTCCAGTTGAACAAGGCTCCAAGTGGATCGTCAATGATCTTCTTCCTGAACTCAACTAAAGCCAATTGATCAGTTTCATTATTATGAATCCTTGAATTAAAGGAATTAAAACAGAATATCAGGACAAAAACAACACACGGACAAAATAATAGCAGATTTCAAGTTTATCAGATTTCAAGTTTATCTTGTTAGATGTGTCATGGTACACTAGATGGACAAAATAATTGCAAAATTTGAATCTAGTACTATAATCCAAACTTTTGAATCAAATACAAGAAAAATTCCACGAGGTATGCATAGACACACAAAATATCGTGCCCAATAGAGGACTCCCTTAATTATCCCTCTCGTGTGCATGGTGGGCACCATTTTTTGTGTGCCTTTAGTTTTGCCGAATTCGCTAGATCGTAGAATCTTAATCGTCAATTCGAGTTCAATAGAAACAGAATTATAGGAGGAAAAGATGTTAGGTTTCTGGAAACTGAAAAGAGGTGACTGATAAACTGAACGAGCTGATATTTGCATCTAAAAAGACTTGTACATAACAAAATAATCATCATATAATGATTATACATAAATAATCTTATTCTGCATTAATCTTCGATTTTCCACTAATCCGACTACACAACTTGGAAGGCGGCGACGGAGAAAACTTCGAAGGGAGCAATGATGGAAATTCCATCTCTCCTCTGAAAACCTTTAGAATCTCTCCAATATCCGGTCTCAATTCGGGCATTTTCTGTAAGCAACTCAGAGCCAAGTTGATACACAAACTTGCTTGCTCTTTGTCATACTCTCCCTTCAATTTGTCATCAACTAATTCTAAAATATTTCCAGATTGAGCCAACTGCCTGCACTCAACTTACCAAGTTTGCTTTCTCAAGCTTCATCGGTGAAGCAAGAACGTGCAATGGCCTTCGACCGGATACAACTACGAGAATCAAGACTCCTAGACTGTAAATATCGATTTCTCCATCAAGTGTCCAAATCCACTGTTCTCCGGTGCAGCATAACACAATGTACCTCTCATGCTCGTCGTGCTACTCAATTCCCGACTGAATAAATCTCCACTCCATATATCACTTCCGATAGAATTATTGTTGTTCCTCTTCCAGCCACCCTTTCCGAAAACTGAATTCTCCATTTTCATATATGCACTCATTTTGATCTTTACGTTCTCTGAATTTCTTCTTCCTGTAGAAATTACAAAAATGCGGAATCTTTAAACCTTTATTCTTCTTCCACTTGAGTTTTTTCTTGCTTATTATCTCGTCTAGATGTTCTTCTTTCCACCATTCTTGAATCTTTCGGTGCTTCGCCTTTTCCGAGTATTCATCCTCCATCCTTCTTTAGAATCTTCTGGATTTTCCACTCCACTCAAAGTATCCAATTCAACTTTCTCTATGATGAGAGTTATAATTATTCTTCTCAACATCCCAATCAGGATTTGATGATGGACAAATCTGACTCCCTATCCATTCCTTCACATAATCCTTACTACAATTCACCACTTCCATCCTGTTTCCACCACCAATCCTTTCCCCATTGCGTCTGAACCAGCTGCCGGATCATTAGAATTACCATTTAACTCCTTACTATGCTGAACACTACAAGACTCATAATCACAAGACACAAACTTACTACCATTACCATCATCCCCAATAAAAATTTTCAGTTAACACCTCTTCTCCTTCCCTTTTACATTTCCATCCTTAATTTCACTCTCATTCGCAATATTATCGTTGAAGTTAATCGAATTCAAATTCAAAGCTTTAACACTAAAACAAGTCTTTTTACTATTTTTTGACGAATTTGAAGCTTGTAATTGTAAAGCAAGTGCAAAATCTACCTCTTGAGAAGTCTCCAGATTAGGGGTACTAATTCCTGTACTCTCTAAAGCTGCTAAATTCCCAGATAACTCTTGGCTAAACAAATCCACACCAAATCTCACCATCAACCTTAACCCTAGACAAACCGAAATCCGAAACTTTCGCTCGAAAATCCGAATCGAGTAGTACATTACTAGGTTTAATGTCACCATGAATCACAGGTGGATCACACCCACAATGCAAAAACTCAAGAGCTTTAACAACATCAAGAATAACATCAAACCTTTTATTCCAATCAAAAATCAAGGATTCATCGAAAAGTGATTCCTGCAAACTTCTATTAGGCATATATTCATAAACAAGAAATCTCTTATTCTTTTCAAAACAATAACCTAAAAGGGAAACAAAAAATGGAGATCTTAACCCACCAAGAATCTGCAACTCGTTTTCAAACTCTTTCTCTGTTTCTAAAGAAACAGAGTCAAGCCTCTTCACCGCAAACAACTTCCCATTATTCACAGAAATGCCACGAAAAACAGTAGCGGAACCACCTTTTCCTATAATACTGGCTTCATGGAAATTGTCTGTTGCAAATTTAAGCTCTTTGTGAGTGAATTTTTGGAGCTTAACAGGAGGGTTTGAGTCGAAAGGGATTGTCTTTGCACTGTTTTGAAGGGAAGACCAAAGATGGTAAAGGGAATATACAAGTGAGAAGAAGATTAATAAAGAAGATGAGATTGTCAGGATTAGAAATATGAGCTTTAGATTTGGTTTAGTTATGTTCTTGTGATGAGTTTGAGAAGACAGTAGTTGTCTTGATGGCATTTTTCTTTCCTTGTATACAATCAAAGTGTTTGTTATTTATGGTCTCACTGAGAATGAATTTTTCATTTAAAATGAAAATGTTTTTGTTAAATTAGAATTGTTTACTTTTGTTTCTTGGCATTTTGTGGCAGAGCATGTGCATCCAATGTGTTTTGTAGTTACATTCGTTTTTCGACGACGGCACTTGAAACTCAGCATTCACTATATTGAATACCACCATCGTTTAGCTACTCCCATGGGACTATGTGCATCCAATCCAATGTGTTAGATTGGTTTAGAGCATCTCCGATAGGATGGTCAAGTTTGATGTCGCACGATTTGACCCCCGACCCTCCAGCCGAATTGAAAAAATAGTCGGTCAATTTGGGAGGACCAAGTAAGAAGGTTTGACCAACTGATGAACCCCACATATACTTTATTGTTTTCTTTATTTTTAGTATATTTTTTTATTTTTGTTTTAATATTTATATTATTTTTATATTTTATACATAAAAGTTTGAGTCTCAAAATAATGACTATCCTATTGGAGTGACGGGTGATAACTTTCACTTTTTCATGACCGTCGACTATATAACGATAATATGTTAGAGTTGACTTGATATTGAACTCGCCCCACAAATTGGAATGATTAAAAAACAATATTGATCATTGTGCATAAAGGGTAATTATTAACATAATTAGGATTGAATAATTTTTCTCCTTTCCTCCAATTTAATGAATATTTCTTTAAAAAATATTAGTGGTTTCTAAAATCTTTTACTCTCGAAGCTTAAACTGCTGTAATTTTTAATGTATTTTTGTGAAAAATATCTTAGAGCTCTTTTTTTTTATCAGTTATGTTTTAGAGTTCAAACATTTTGTAATAAATTTGTTTTGTGGAAGAAATAAAAATGTTGAAGGGACAAGCAAATGACTAGGAACTTGATAGGAATTAGTTAGATATATAGAAAGGAGTCTGGCGATCACTGATCCATCTGTGGTCTTAAGTTATCTATAAAATTTATCTCTAGTTATATCGGATCAAGGGTACGTCGCTGGATACCACTATTGCTCTTAAAGAGAATGAGATTTTGGTGTATCTTAGTGACTATGAGGTCATTATTGTTATTAGGGTTTGTGTAAAACACCCTATATAGTTGGAAGAATATACCTTTAGTCATACCTAACAGATTTCGTGTATTTGAGTCTTTAAAATCGAATTAACAGGCTTTAATTCTAAGTCTAAATAGATTCTGTAAATGTTCGAGACAAATGCAACGTGGCTCCTTTATCCCGACTATTTCTCCGGACAGGTCTAAGATTTTCTCTATCAAAATCGTAACATGTTTGGATAATTGGATGAATAGAGTACAGATGAAGAATGTGCGATTGGACTCCATCAAGTACTGTGTATGATCACATTCATTCATTCATGTAATGTCTTATCTTTCGATCAATTGTAATAGGGGCCATACTTCACCTTTGTTTTGATCAATTTATTTTTTGTTCAAATGTTTTTGTTTGGATATAAAAATCATATCTACACTGACTAAAGAGACATATTGGTCAACATAAAATTAGTCTTATATGATTTGTTTTTGGCTTTGAAATGGTAGTATTTGAATTTGACTAATGGTCGATTACCGACTCTATCTTATTAACATGATGAAGTCGTTTTAAAAAATTCTGGTCAATGATTAATGTGTTTCCTCATAAGTAGATTCGTTGATTCACTTTGACTGACTTGAGTTTCAGATGATATAGCATATAAAAAATAAAAGAAATCTAACTTCACCCCTTTGACTTTACAATATTCATGGATAGTACATTTAACGGAAATTTCTATTGACAAATTAGGTTTTAAAAATTAAAAGAGTTAACAATGGCGTTGATGTCTTCTCTACATCTTTTTTCTGAACATTTTCTAACTATCTCTTGGCCTAATCGATTAAAATTGTTCATTTATGATTGCAAAGTCATAAATCCGAATCGTATTGTAATGCTCCCTCTTCATACCTAACACGGAAGAAACATTAGTGACATTGAGATTTATCCTCAATCAAATTATTTAGATATGTTCGTTTAGTAATTAAATCATGACGGAATAATTTAAGATTAACTGAAGAACTACCTACGCAAACAAATGTCTCTTGGGATTCCAAAAGAACAGAAAATGTACATACAAAAGAGATGCACACGACTTTTGCTTTTTCAGTGAGCCCATGTGGGCCTACTCTATAGTGTCCACCGAAAAACTACTTTGGATTCCTGTCTTTGGAATCGTGACTTTGTACTTATAGCATGTAGGTACCTATATTTTGATAACTCTGTATATCTCTCCCCTATAAATGTCAAATTCCTTACAATTTAGTACTGAAGTCATTTCTTAAGTAGGCTAGTGGGCTGGTAATTAAGACCAGGCCTTGGAGCCACATGCTTAAAGGTATTGGGCCCCAATCTGGGTCTGGATCTGACTTATGTCAGTCTAGGAGAATATATAAAAATGAAAAAAACTATACCTGTTTTTTTTTTAGTAATAAAAATTCTAAATATTTTATACAACATTATTTTTGCATTAAGATACTATCATTTTTTTTAGTAATATAAGTGCATGTAACTATACATCAACCATACCTATTTTTTTAGCAATAAAATATATAAATATTTATACAATTTCCGTTTTTTTTAATAAGATGCTATCATTTTTTTAGAATAATACAAGTATATAAAGTATTTTATATTTTGTAATTTTTATTCAAACATTTGAACTTTTATTAAAAAAACATGAATTAAAATGCTAGATTGAATGATTTTGTCATTGCTTATTTTATTATGAATTACTATAATTCGATGTTTTCGCGGATCATGTATTTTAATTTTACCGCCAATGCAATATATACGGAACCGTCGATTTCATCTTTGGAAATGCGGCGGCCGTATTCCAAAGGTGCAACATTTTCCTCGCGTGATCCACAAAATAAAATCAATGCGATCACCGTACAAGGACAAGACAAAATTGATGAAATTGCAAGTTTCTCAATCCATGACCGTTTCATCCAAGTCGATCCCACTATGACATCCGAAATTAAAAACTATCTTGGCCGACCATGGAAGAAATACTCCACAACAGCTTCATGAAGACGAACATCAATATCTTGATTGATCCGGCCGGATGGTTGGAGTGGAATGGATTTAATGACACATTGTTCTACGTGAGAATATGAGAATTATGGGATTAGTAATTCCACAAACAAAAGAGAGACATGGAAAGGGTATGTCAAAGCGACGACAACAAGCCAAGCTAATCGATTTACAGTTGGGGAGTTCATCAAAGGCGATTTCCTGTTACCCGCCACCAAAGTTCCTTATACAACAAGTCTCGATGATTAGTCTTTACCTTCTTGAATAATAATTAAGATGTAAAATTACTTTAGTTTCCTAACTAATGGACTTTTAACTAACTCATCGTTGTTTATGAAGTGGTTGGTTGGAATAACATATGTTATAGATAAGATTTCATGTGTGTTAAGGTACATAATACAATAAATTGTTTAATTACTCATTTGGCTAAATTGAAAAGTTTCTAGTTTTACTTCTACTTGGCATGATTTTGACACCCCTTCTAGCTTTGAAGGCATTTAGTCCACAAAAATATGTAGCAATTAATCCACAAAATTCATAATCATAAGTTCCAAAATCAATTAAACAAACTCGATCCAACTCTTAAACATAAAGTTGTACATTTAAGGTCACCAACTAATAAAGTTTAAGTAAATAAAACTTCAAAGATTTATAGTATAAAATAGTATAAATTTTATTCTACTATATATGTGCATGTAACTGTATAGTACATCAACTATAGCTGTTTTTTTTTTTGGCAAAAAAATATATAAATATTTATACAACATCGTTTTTTTAATAGATGCTATCATTTTTTTAGAATAATACAAGTGTATAAAGTATTTTATATTTTGTAATTTTTATTCAAACATTTGAATTTTAATAAAAAAAAAACATGAATTAAAATGCTAGATTAAATGGTTTTGTCATTGCTTATTTTATTATGAATTACTCTAATTCAATGTTTTTCGCGGATCATGGATTTTAATTTTACCGCTAATGCAATATATACGGAACCGTCGATTTCATCTTTGGAAATGCGTCGGCCGTATTCCAAAGGTGCAACATCTTCCTTCGTAATCCACCAAATAAAATCAATGCGATCATCGCACAAGGGCGAGACAAAATTGATGAAATTACAGGTTTTTCAATCCATGACTGTTTCATCCAAGCCCGATCCACTATGACATCCGGAAGTTAAAAACTATCTTGGCCGGCCATGGAAGAAATACTCCGCCAACAAGTTTTCATGAAGACGAACATCAATATCTTGATTGATCTCGTCGGATGGTTGGAGTGGAATGGATTTAATGACACATTGTTCTACGGAGAATATAAGAATTATGGGATTGATAATTCCACAAGTAAAAGAGTGACATGGAAAGGGTATGTCAAAGCGATGACAACAAACCAAGCTAATCGATTCTGATTGCCACGGGGAGTTCATCTAGGGCGATTCAGGTTATCCGCCACCAAAATTCCTTATACAGCAAGTCTCCTCGATGATTAGTCTCTACCTTCTTGAATAATAATTAAGATGCAAAATTACTTTAATTTCCTAACTAATGGACTTTTAACTAACTCTCGTTGCTTATGAAGTGGTTGGTTGAAATAACATATGTCGTAGATAAGGTTTCATGTGTGTTAAGGTACATTATACAATAAATTATTTAATTGGTCATTTGGCTAAATTGAAAAGTTTCTAGTTTTACTCTACTTGGCCTGATTTTGGACATCCTTCTAGCTTTGAAGGCACTTAGTCCACAAAAATATAAAGCAATTAGTCCATAAAATTCATAACCATAGGTTCAAGAATCAATTAAACAAACTCCATCCAACTCTTAAACATAAAGTTGTACATTTAAGGTCACCAACTAATAAAGTTGAACTAAATAAAACATCAAATATTTATAATATAAATAGTATAAATTTTATTCTACTATATATGTGCATGTAAATGTACATCAACTATACCTGTTTTTTTTTAGCAATAAAATATATAAATATTTATACAATATCATTTTTAATAAGATGTTATCATTTTTTTAGAATAATACAAGTGTATAAAGTATTTTATATATTGTAATTTTTATTCAAATATTTGAATTTTTATAAAAAAAAAACATGAATTAAAATGTTAGATTGAATGGTTTTGTCATTGGTTATTTTATTATGAATTACTCTAATTCCATGTTTTTTACGGATCATGGATTTCAATTTCACCGCCAATGCAATATATATCTAGAACCAGTCGATTTCATCTTTGGAAATGCGGCGACGTATTCCAAAGGTGCAACATCTTCCTCCGTGATCCACCAAATAAAATCAATGCGATTACCGTACAAGGGCGAGACAAAATTGATGAAATTACAGGTGTTCTCAATCCATGACCGTTCTCATCCAAGCCGATCCCACTATGACATCCGCAGTTAAAAACTATCTTGGCCGAGCCATGGAAGAAATAGTCCACAACAGTTTTCATGAAGACGAACATCAATATCTTGATTGATCCGGCCGGATGGTTGGAGTGGAATGGATTTAATGACACATTGTTCTACGGAGAATATGAGAATTATGGGATTGGTAATTCCACAAGCAAAAGAGTGACATGGAAAGGGTATGTCAAAGCGATGACAACAAGTCAAGCTAATCAATTTACAGTTAGGAAGTTCATCAAGGGCGATTTCCGGTTACCCGCCACCAAAGTTCCTTATAGAACATGTCTCCGATGATTAGTCTTTTACCTTCTTGAATAATAATTAAGATGCAAAATTACTTTAGTTTCCTAGCTAATGGGCTTTTAACTAATTCTCTCTTGTGCTTATGAAGTGGTTGGTTGGAATAACATATCTTGTAGATAAGGTTTCACGTGTGTTAAGGTATATTATATAATAAATTATTTAATTTGTCATTCGGTTAAATTGAAAAGTTTTTATTTTTACTCTATTTTGCCTTATTTTGGACATCCTTCTAGCTTTGAAGGCACTTAGTTCACAAAAGTATAAAACAATTAGTCCACAAAATTCATAATTATAGGTTCAAGAATCAATTAAACAAACTTGATCCAACTCTTAAACGTAAAGTTGTACGTTTAAGGTCACCAACTAATAAAGTTTAACTAAATAAAACATCAAATATTTATAGTATAAATAATACTTTCCTCCGTCCATAAAATAAATGCAAATTTTAATATAAATTGAATTCTGAAAATTTGCATTTTTTTTGGGACGGAGATAATATAAATTTTATTCTATTATGTATGATACATATGTACATATATAAAAAATCATGAATACAAGTGCGCTAGATATATACATGTCTGTATTGATTTAGACCAATAGTTTCATGCATATTATTCTAGGCGCCGATATACTATATAGCATTATACTATATATCTACACAAAACTCTATTGCACATGCTTAATTGATCATTCATTTCTTTCCGTTTACGCAATTCATATATTATATCAAGTGTTGTCGAGATATGAATTTGTTAGTGCACCCCAATTGTAGATACGAGTATTTGTACAGTATTACTGGATTGATATGTATGATATTGTTAGTAAAATTAGAATCAAGGCATGAATGTGTTAACTTTAATCGGTAGATCAGATATGATATTGTTTCGAAACAAAACAAGTACATAGTGCAATCTTTGGTAAGATGGCGGTAAATGAACGGACAATGAAACATAATAAAATAAGCAATGGAATTCAAGAATCCTAATCTTCATTAATAAACAGTAATACTAAAGTATATTAATGCATGTCATGAAGCTGTAAAGAAAAGCCATTGAAATCGTTTGCGACCGACAAAATGGCCATTAATGGCTCACATAAAAAGCGACCAAATGGCTAATCGATTAACATCATAATGACAGAACTAAATAGCCCTATATTTAGAGTCAACAGAACTCAAATTCTTTCTTGAGTGACAAATTCACCACCAATTCCATCGTTATTGTCAGCTCCAACAGTCCTTGTCAAATCCGTGGTGGTAGTCGTTGTTGTTCTAGAAGTAGTAGCTCTAGCAGTTCTTGGTCTTCTTCTTTTGGTCTTCCAACCATAAATCACGAAATAAGATGATCCAACTTCCAACCAATATTTATTGGATGTCGTGTTGGAAATTTTAAGGTTTTTTATTGATTAAATAAAGAAATTTAACCCACGAAAAAAAATAATGTCTATGAAACTTAGGACTTAGAATAATAAATGTTTTTACCCTTAAAACACATAAATCAACATTGATTTAATATGAAAAGATATAACATTTGGTTAAAACATGTGTCCAACATTGCATAAACAGATATGCCCTTTCATTCCAATATCTATATATAAATCAAGTTTGTTTTCAATCATCTGACACAAAAATATAAATATCAGAAATCTGGTAAAATTGTTAGACATTAATATGTTAGAATTCTTTTTTTTAAATTAGATTTCTTTCGTCTTATTCTGTGGAGAGATTTAAAATTTTGTTGCTTTAATTATCTAATTAGTGTTTAGTAAAATTTTGAAAGAATATTGTCAATAATCCAAAAAATAATATAATGAGAACATTAATTCTTTAAGGACATTGAGTAATAAAACATACATCAAATGATTTTTGTACATTGTTAGATTTAAAATCAAAATTTCTAAATCTTAACATATCATGTCATCATTTTGCAAATCTCATAAAATTGTTGTTGCATCCTACAAGTTCTGCTCGATAAGAATTTCTAACATGCAGTAACAATTTGTTAGTGGGCCCATGTGGACCTAGTCTATAGTGTCCACCGAGAAAACGAATAGGAGGATAGAATAATCAGACAGACAGGCTACTTTGGATTCCTGTCTTTGGAATCGTGACTTTGTACTGATATTCTCTAGGTACCTAGATTTTTGTTACTTTTATATTCCCCCTTGAATGTTAAATTCTTACAATTTAGTACAGAGTCATTTGATGAAATAAAAAAACTGAACGTAACATTTAGGGCGGTTCTATTGCCACGATTTTTCTGGCTAATGCCAAGAAATATGTTAAGTCGAACTTTACATACAACCCCTGATGTTTCACTTTCAGACCGCAATAATTTTAATGTTTCTTTTAAAACCAATAACACTCCTCATATTATATATTTTTTTCAAAAAGAGCCCTTCATCACCAGTGGCATTAATTTCGATTTTTCTCTCTCTTTCTCCTTAAGCTACCCTTCCTTCCTTCCTCTATCTTCTTGGTAACTCCGTTAATGATTGCCACTTAACTTCTTCTTGAGTTAATTAAAAGTGCAGATGCGCAAGAAGAGTATCATTCAAAACCTGCTAGTGGAGAAGGATAAGTTCATGGTCGCGGTTAATCCTTAACATCGATTGCACCATTGTCGTAATCGGCCTCGTTATTGTTTTTAGTGACATCAATGGAAGGAGGAGGAGTAATATTTAACTAAATCATCCATTGAAATCATATTCGTACTTTCCAGTTATACTCCTTATTGTATGTTCAATTTCATAATTTCATTGCTAATTGGCTTCGAGACGTCATCCTCCTACAAAGCTTATTTTGATCCACATTGATCGTGACTCTAACTTGTGAGGCTCAAAGTTCAAATCTTGGTACTACTACTACACTTAAAAAAAATTGATCTATTAATCGACTTGTCTGTCGACACTTGAGATTTTAAGTATTCTATTATAAAAAAATATTAAAATATTCTATATTTTTTTTATTTAAGATTTTATAATTTGGTGCTCAAAGAACCATTGGGCCAGATAAAAGTGAGTGTTGCTAGTTGTCAAACCCTTTTAGAAACAAAAATATGTTTTAAGGGTGATATAGTTTTTGTCAAAGAAAACAAAAAGGTTTTGTAGTATGAGACTGAAACATGATGGATTGTATGTAAAGTTAGGCTAAACATCTTTCTTGGCATTAGCCAAAATATCGTGACAATAGAACTGCTCTAACATTTAACACCATTCTTAAGTGGGCTAGCAGGCTGGGTTGGGCTGGTATTAAATTAAGACCTGGCTTCAGCTACATGCATAAAAGTATTGGGCCCCCAACTTCAGTACCTAAATTTCTGATTTTTTTAATCAATAGAACATTAAAATCGCATACATGACTTACTGATTCGAAATCACTCACTTTACGAATGCGGAAATCGTCATGGCACAGCAACTAATTATGTACTAAATTTTTAGGTAAAAATATTAGAGCTCTAATGGACATAAGAAGTTGCAAACATAATGGGTAAAAGGTTTTATGTGTACGATATTCTTTGTCAGTCGACAAAATTCATATAGAAGAGAGTTCAAGATGTGATCTATGTTAGTCAATAAAAAGTTTTTCAGGAAACACTGACATTGGAAATAAGTAGGAATTACTATTTGGCAAGTATAGAGTAATAGTTGTCAAAGTTTAAAATCAAATGAGACAATGGGAATTAAGAATGAATGGACAAGATTAAATAATGTACTTTTGAAATTCTTATGAGTCATGCTCACTGGGAGAGTATGAGAATTATGGAATGGATATAATGATACACTTTTATGGAGAGTATGAGAATTGTGGAATTGGTAATTCCACGAGCCAAACAGTAATACGGAAAGGGTATGTCAAAGCAATGACTACAAACCAAGCTAATCAATTTACCGTTAATAAATTTATCAATGGTGATTCTTGGTTACCTGCCACTAGAGTTCATTATACATCACGTCTTTGATGATTAGTGTTTACCTGCTATCATTTTTTTGAGTAATAAAAATTAATGTGTAAAATATTTTATACATTATAATTTTTATTCAATCATTTGAACTTTATAATAAAAGATTTCATTTCTATATTTCGCATGGAGCCTCCGAAATGGTTAATCTAGCCGTAGGACTGGAATAGATGTATAAGATACACACTTTTATAGAGAGAATGAGAATTATGTAATTGGTTATGGAACAAGTAAAAGGGTAACATGGAAAGGGTATGTTAGAGCATTGACTACAAGCCATATTTACTGTTAGGGAATTTATCAACGGTGATTATTGGTACTTGCCACCGAAGTTCCGTACACATCAAGTCTTTGCTTATTAAGGTTTACTGTCTTGAATAAAGTTTAAGATGCAAAATTACTTTACCTTCCTACACTACAAACAAAACTATATTTAGTGAACTTCTTTTAAATTACATCGTCATGAGGTTATGCTATAGCGACGGATACCAAATGTTGCTATAGATTTACTGTATAGTGACATTTATATATAATTGTCACTAAGTATGTGGTTTTTATAGTCACGGTTAATATTAACCGTCACTATAAAAAGCTTAAGATAATTTTTATAAATAAAAAATATATCGTGACGGAATAATTAACCGTAGGTATATCCAAAATATTATAGTGAAGCTTTGTTTTTCATAACCGTCACTTTATACGTGGTGTCATTATACCTGAATAAGCGTCGTTATAAAAACAAATTTGTGGCAACATATATTTTAGCGTTGTTATAATTACTTTACAAAATTGTTATAGGGATGTATCGAAGAATATTTTTGTGGGATAAATTATATTCACACTAATTAATTTTTTATCTAAAAGGGAAAAAAATATAGGGATGTATCTAAGAATATTTTAGTAGGATAAATTTAAATTATATTCATACCAATTAATTTTTTTAAATAAAAGGAAAAAAAAAAAAACTGCTTCGCGCGTGTACACAGGGGTTAGATCTTGAGACCCCCAAACATATTAAAAAAATTTCAGATCTTACCCATTTTACTGCAATGTTATTCTTATGTTACTAATTGAGTTCTTTCTTCTTTTATAACTCTCATTAAAGCACCCATTTTTTAATATCTTTTTTTGACAACCCCTTTTTTAAATATTTGATGTCATAAAATTAAAGTTAAGTTAAACAAAATATTTTGTGCCATAAAGTTAAAGTCAATTATTATGGTGGATTGATTGATATAATTGAGTTGATCTATAGACGTAAATATAAATATGTGATGTTTAAGTGTGATTGGATTGAAGTAAGGATACATGAAAGATGGTCTTGGTATGATATTCGGAAATTTTTCATATTTAAATCACACTGATGATCATTTATCTTTATATATCAAACAAGAAAAGTGTTCTACATCGAGAATTGTAGAAAAAATGGATGCTTTTAATTATCAAAGAGTCTAAGAGTCGAGATATATCTGTACAATGATTAATTTGTTACTTACTCTTCTTGTTTCTTAAAATAATGTCTACCATCTGTTTGATTCTTTTCCTATTGAAACTCTTTTCTATCTCTTCTCTGTATGTAAATTTTGTTTTATGATTTATATGAAAATGACTAAAGTTTATGAGTCTAATTAATGATTTTTTAAGAGGTAGTTTAATACTTAGAGCCTCTCTTCGTAGAGTTTTGATAGGCATCTCTGCTTTGTGTACCTTCTTTTAGAAATTGGGATCAAGGACTGGCTATTGTTTGAGTAAAGGTCTGTTACTTTCTTGAGCTGCTGATAAATTAGATTCTAAAGTTGGAAAGTTTCGATGTGCATCGAGTCATTTAGGTGGTTAATCATATCTGAGGACTGAGAATCAATTGCTATATAAATATTCTAGTAGGTTACTTGGATTTATTTATTCCTGACATTCATAGTTCTACACACTCATTTTTGGCAATGCTTTTCCAGACCATTTTTGCTGTCTTTTGTGTTTTAACATATAATAGAAAACATAATGGACTTCTGAACATACCATATAAATGAAATTCTTTTATATTTTTCTTATGCTTTGTCATCCCAAGGCATCACAAGCATTATGTCTTGCCAAGTAAGACTGCCAGTAAATAGTCTCTTAGAAAGTGATTTGTTTGTTACATTCTCGTAATCTCATTCTGTTTTCCTGTTCCATTTAACTTCAATCCAGATTCTGTCAATTAGAAGGTACATTTTAGTCTGCACGTACAGACTGATGCTAGGCAAAGTTATCTTCAACTTGGATCTTGTCTTCAGCCCTCAGGTTTCAGATTTTCACAGTCATTTTTCAGTTATGTATGTAATTGTGATTCAATGATTAGTTACTTATCAAGATGTTTCACTTTAGATTCCCCTGCATCAAAAACTCTTTCCTGGCAGTTGTCCTCAGAAACGAAGCCATCTTTTAAAGGAGCCCCACAAGTATTAACAAGGTTCGTATTAAAAAGTTATTCTAGCACTTTACATACATATGTATAGTATACATCCACAGTTGCTCAATATCTTATGGGGGTTTAGTGTTAATTTGGATTTTCTCATTGTGCAGCTTTGAAGATACAAGAGCTTCTGCAGCTTTTCATTTATATGGTATGCTAATAAAAGATGTTTCTTGTGTCTCTTTCCAATTATCTGTACTTTGATAGGGGTGTAAAAAACACCCAACACCCAATTTCCATTCCAACTCCATCCCATTCCAATCCATAAAATTGAATTTTTTTTATAAACATGGAAATAAAAGTTGGATTTTAGTTCCAACCTATTAATATTGGATTGAGTTGGTGATTTATGTTGGGTAATCCAACCCAATAAAAACCCATTAAAATTTTAATTAAAAAAAGTAAAATAAAAACTCACCTCAACCCTCAGTCCTTAGCTCCGTTACTACCTCCACGGCTCCACCACCACGTCAAGTCGTCAATCCCGGTCTCACTTTCGCAACCCGCCACTATCGTCTCCTCTCTCGTAAGCCGTCACATCCTCCATCTCGAGACGCACTACCTCTCCATCCACTCTCGCGACTCGCACACGCCGCCCTTCCATCCACTCCCGCGACAGCACAGTGGGTGGCAGCTCGGCTCTCCCAATTCCATCACCGGCGGGCATTAATTAAGGTGAGAATCCTCCTTGATCGATCAATAAAATAATTGTGTTTAAAAGAATTAAAAACCGACCGAAACTTTGATCGGTCGTGTAGGACCTCCAAAACTCATTGTTTTAAACCGAAAAACATGTAGAAAGGATGAGGAGGGTGTCTAGTATAACATATATGAAGGAGAAGACCGAATCTGAACTTTTTAAAAATTGAAACCGAGACTTTGACCGGATTTCTAGGCTAAACGGAGTGAGATATCGGAAAACTAACCTTGTAATCGGGATCCTTGCGTCGAGACAAGTCCAACCATGTAAAACTCGCCGGATCCACGCGACCGCCGGCGGTCGCAGCCGTGAACGGTGGTCGGACCGCCGTGGAGGTCGCCGGATTTCGGAATTTTCCGACCAGCTTGAGAGCATCTCTAACTTAAAAAGAGACTTAAAAAAAATTAAAAATATATTTCGGACTAAAAAAATAAAAATAAAACTATGAGGACTATATAATATATTTGACTTGAAAGAAGTTGGAAGTCCACTACCCAACCTATTAGTGATGGGTTTGGAATGGATTTAATCCAGTTGGAAAAAGTTGGGTTGGAGCCCAATTTTACGAAATCCATTAAAATTGGGTTGGATTGGATATATAGTTGGATAGTGGTTGGTGGGGAATATTTACACCCCATACTTTGAATCATCATCCTTATTTAAATTGATCGGGAATATGTAATTTTCTTTCCGCACACACTCAAACTATACTTTCTATGTAGTTCAAGTCTCTTAATCTCATTCAGACTTCCTGGTTGGTTGAGATTTTTCAGATTTCTGTCTGCCTGGGACAAAAATATTGAATTAAAATAGCTTGTCACATTATCACTCTAATATAAACATCCATTTTATTTCATTTTTAATTTCCTTAGCAGGTTATGGCAAAAAAAAGGAGGAAGAAGAATTATTGAGGCGAAAACGGGAGCGAGAGGAGGATCCGGAAGAATCTTTTAAAGATGTTGTGTTGACCGTTGAAGATAGACCATGGGAGGGAGAGCGTGATGGTTATGGGAAAAGACAAGAAAAGTCGACCAAGGCTAATGGGAAGTCTTACAAAGGAAGTTGTAAGATCAAATCGCGATAAGGATCATTCACGATTAAGTTCAATGACTACCAATGAAGCGATTATGCTTGTTGAGATGGAGAGAATAAAGAAGAAAATTGAAGAGTTAGAAGAGCGATTACAAAAGTTTGAACTAGTTTTATAGTTACTTTTATGCAAACTGTGACTTTATGCAATTATTTAGTACTTTGATCATTTGCATTTAATTTATCAAAATATATTTAATATTTTTTTTACTCTAGACTTCATTTTAATCCTATAATTTCTAATCATATTTATTTTATTAATAGATACCAAAATTAAAAATTATACTTTTGAAAATAAATTTTGGATTAATTTATTGTATAGCGACGGTTAATTTTGAGGGTAATCGCAAATATTTAGGGTGGCGGATTATGAATATATAAAACGTAGTTACAACCAATCCATTTGGCATCGCTTAAGTTATGAATAAGCGTAACTAGTGTTACAATCTATTGTGACGGTTTTTTAAGAAAAATCGTAGGTATAATTAACATATAGTGATGATTTTGTTTTGAACAAGCGAAGGCTTTTCAATACATATAGTCACGGTTAATTTGGCAACAAACGTCATTAAAACAGAACATTTATGGCGATGGATATGTTTTGAACAAGCGTGATACTACACAACAAATACGATGACGGTTATCACATTGCTTTACTAACGGATTAACTCGTCACTTTATCTTTGATGTAAGCGTCGCCCATGACCAATCTCAACTTTTTGATGACACCTTACAGCGATGAATATTTTACGTCACCTTAGGTACATCCCGATGACATTTACCTAACCGTCGACATCCATGCCTTTATAGCGATGTTTATATACCAACAGCTACGTTGGACTAGGTGACGCTTTTTTAAGCATTGTGGCAGGTACTTTTGGCGTCGCTATAGGATTTTTTTGACCTACGGTAACGGATATGTCAATTTCTAATGACGTATATTGGGCGTCGCTACATGTAATTTTGTTTGTGGTGCTAGATAATGGACTTCCTTAATTAGTTTTGATGTGTTTTTCCTCTCTATTGCTTAAGGAAGTGGTTGCTGGAATTAACATGTTCAAGATAGGGTTTCTTAGCTAATGGACTTCCTTAATAGTTTTTTTTATTTATATATTTTTCATCCCCGACTACAGTTAGGATCCCTGCAACATTATAATACTATTGTCGAAATCTACTACCAATTGGTGTATTCTTTTTATATTATTGAAATGAAACTACTACTTAAAAAATAAAAATAAAAACTCACTGTGCACATGATCTTGCCAAAAAAAGATGTGCTCGTTCCTCTTTGTCAGTTTGTAGGTTTTATACTCTTTATTGGTTCAATAAAAAAATTACTAACTAGTTGATCAATGACTTTGTTTATAGATTAGCTGTTAGCACATCTATACAAGATTTAAACATAAAGAAAGCAACGGACTCCACCGACTTGTTTATACAAGATTATATATACAAAATCGTACATGACAATACATGTGGCAATAACCACATCATTAATCGAACATTTAAATGTCGGAGACAGAAGATGAAAAAGTCCAGCTCTGCTTCAGGTTAATGTAACTCTGATGATCATAACCTAATATTGCTTTATTTTTGTTTTCGTACCTAATATTGTGTTTGATCTCATAATAAGACGGGTCTGGACGAAAGTCTATATCTTAAAGAATAAATATGTAAGTTGAAAATAATTTATATTAAAAAATGTTTAAAGACATATGAAATATTCGACTAAATGGAAAATAAAATAAAATTATAGTATTTGACTTTAATTAGAAATATATAAAAAATAATTACAATTATTTTGAGGTGTTTTTAAATTTATAATCTTATTAAAATATTATTTTTATAAGAAATACAATAAAAAATTAATAAGCAATTCGACAATAAAATCTGCAATTGAAAATATGATAATTTTACCATGTCATCTTACATTTCTCTTCGTATAATTGATTAAATGTATCTTGTATTACTATTTAACTGAGGAGTGACATGAAAATCATAAATGACCGACAAGAGTGCATTGTTATTGACAAAAAATGTTCGTTCTCATGAACAATATGAATGCAATTATCCTAAAAAAATGTGTTTCGCCTAATTAAATGAATTTCGCTACAAAATAATGCACCCACTACATTGATTAATGTAATCAACGATTTGATTGATGGATAACTTGATAAAAAGATATGGCCTATTGTTTGGTATAGTGATTATTCAACGGCTTTTATTTCTGAAAGTCATGTACGTAGATTCTTCAAAATCGTAATTTTTAAAATTGTTTGGATTGAGGAGGACTAATCCCGAGAGTGAGAAAGAGTCCATACTTTCTTTAGGTAAATATATGGATGCCATCAGTATTTAAAGGCCCATTCTTTGAGATCAATTGATACCTTTCAATTGGCAAGTAAATCATCATGAATATCCTAATGATGAAGCCATTTTCACTCTCTAGTGATAACTTGTTTGGAATTAAGCACACAACAGCTGTTCGTTCATTGTCTATTAGGGTTCAAAGCCATCGCATCTTCGTTCTAGCTTGCACCGAGCAGAAAAGCAACACTGTTATTAGACGATCAGCAAATTATTAACCACCCATTTGAAAGTACGATTACATTCAGTCAGCTAGAAAGTCCATATAAAGTAAGTATGTTATTATCACTTAAAAATTGCTACCTCCATGTTAAAATAGACGATGTTTCCCAATTTATATTCATCTAAATGGACTATGTATCGAGTCAATCTTCACTAAATTACATGTACATTTAGATGAACCTAAAATTAGAAAACATCATGTATTTTGATACGAAGAGAGTATGGAATAGTCGATGCAATTATCCTTTTAACATATAATTAATATACCATGCATATATATGTTGATTCACTGGAAATGGACAAGGAGAAATTTACAATGGACTATCCAGCGAGTTAAAGGATGGTGTTAGGATTATGCTTCAGAAAACTAGCGACCCTCTACTTCAACTCGATCTAATTGACACATTGCAAAGACTCGGATTAAGATACATCTTTGATGATCAAGTAAAAACAATAATGAACGACACGTACCATGATTACTTTGATAGCGATGATTTGTGCTTAACCGCATTACGATTCCGACTACTTAGACAATATAATTTCAATGTCTCTGCAGGTAATATATAAGTATGTATATTTTATGCGTACAGTCACGCGTTACACTTACATATGTTATTAATGATGTTTTTTTTGTGTGTGTTAATTTAATTAAACTTTTATGACAGATATTTTCAGTCTCTTCAAGGAAAAGAATGGGAGCTTCAAGGCAAGCCTTTCTAATGATGTCAAGGGGATGATGCATTTGTATGAAGTTTCATATCTTTTAGTTGAAGGCGAAAACATATTGGAAGATGCAAGACGTTTCACGACCAAACATCTTAAAGAATATTTGAAGAATGAAAATAGAAATTTGTATCTCTCTTTGCTAGCAAGTCATGCCTTGGAGCTTCCATTGCATTGGAGCATTACAAGATCGGAGGCTAGGTGGTTCGTTGATACATACGAAAGAAAAGAAGACAATAGTCCGCTTCTGCTTCTGCTAGCGAAACTGGACTTCAACATGATACAAGCTATACATCAAGCTGATTTGCGATATTCATCAAAGTATGTCAGATACACTCTAAAGTCCAATGTGGGCTAAGATAATATAGTACAAAAACAATTACAAAATTTTCACATGATGTATTCTATGATTTTTGATTTTCTCACTGATTGGGGATGGTTAGGTGGTGGAGAAGTACAGGGCTTGTAGAAAAGCTGAATTTTGCGAGGGACAGGTTGATGGAGAATTTTTTGTGGACGACCGGAGTATTCTTCGAGCCAGAATTTGGAAATAGTAGAAGATCACTCACAAAAGTCAATTCATTGATAACTACAATTGATGACGTGTATGATGTGTATGGCACATTGGATGAACTTGAACTCTTCACAAATGCAGTTAAGAGGTGAGTATGTATTCCTATATAAGGGAGGTAAAATCCATAATATGGATTATTGTGAGTAGAAAAAATATGTTTTATTTGCTCACAAGTTACAAATGCATTATTTTTATCCATTTGTTAATTTTAAATTCCCAACCCAATGACAATATATATACCTACTAGATTATATATAGCCGACTGTACTGGTAGACTTGAGGTTGGTTGTTGTTGTATTTGTTTTTGTAACTGTTGATGGATTGTAATCTCAGATGGGATATCGATGAAGTGGGGAAATTGCCAGATTACATGATGACATGTTTTCTCACACTTTTCAACACTATAAACGAAATTGCTTTTCAAGTGCTTAAGGAACAAGGAGTTTGCGTCATCTCCTACCTTAAAAACACGGTAATAATTATTAAAGATGTTAATTTATTGCAAAATATATGTTGATTCAAGTTGATTCAATGTACAATTTAATCTAAAGTAACTCTATAAATATCGAGGCATGCAGTGGGAAGAGTTCCAGAAGAATACTTAAACAACGCTCATATTTCCATATCATCTCCTCTCATAATCGTGCATTTCTATTTTTGGACCAACAATCAAATGACGACAAAAGAAACATTCCATTGCTCAGCAGAACGATATCATGATATCATTTACCACGCATCGATGATCTAGCGCCTTGTCGATGATCTCGCTGACATCACCGGTAAGAAAATAATTGAGGTTGTCAGGAATATGTATTGAATAAATTAACTAACATCAATAATATATATGAGATGATTTTTCATAAAATCTGTCAATGTGAAACTTCATAAAGTTTTATGAGCTTCAGCTTTTAAGGTAAGTACAATTTACTTGCACTTACTAATTCTTCCATCTCTCTATTTTCTCCCTCTTGTTGGGCTTTGGTTGTGATGTAATTAGGATGAGATAAATAAAGGGGAGACAATCCGAAATCAATCCAATGCTATAAGCATGAAACAGGAGCTACAGAGGAAGAAGCTCGAGCATATATACGACAATTGATTGATGAAGGATGGAAGAAGCTAAATGAAGCTTGCATTAATGCCAATTATGAAATTTCTCCATTCTCTGATGTCTTCAAGAGAACAACAATGAACCTCATAAAAATGGCATTGTTGATGTACCAAAATGGGGATGGCCATGCTAGTCAAAGCCAAGAGAGTATAGATCGCATCCTGTCGTTGCTAATCCAACCCATTCCATTAGGAGGACATGAATGATCAATGGTTATACTCGACAAATATTGTTAGAAGTTTGCCTTTATGGACTGAAACTCACATGACTCTCACATGTTTGTTTTTATTGCTCCCTCCGTCCCTAATTACTTGTAATTTTTTCTATGCATTTAATTTGTACATGAAAAGTGACAATAATTAGGGATAGAAGTAATAATATTCTACTCTCCATCCTAAAATACTTGTCACTTCTTATATGCATTTTGTATAGGAAACATGATACATATTTTAGGACGGATGTAATTAATAGTTTATTTCATTCAAATAAGTTAGACCGGGTCATTAGGGAGTCAGTATGTTTGTTTATCGTGATATGAACACTATTTATGTTTTTTCCTCTTCGTCGAGTTGTGCCATTGTGTTGGCATCAAGCTCTGTTTTTCTGTTAGTTTCAGCTCATCAATAAAATCATCATTTACATAATATCGTTATCTACTCTCTCTTATCCCTCTAAATATAACTGTTTGCTTACATAAGCTATGAGCTTGTTTTTTGTTTCTGAGTTTTTCATTGTTCAAAACCAACAAATTGGTGCCAGAGCTCTCTTCTTAACGGACCTCTGAGATGGAATCCGACGGGAGAATAGCGGTCATGACTACAACCCTACAAACCTACACTGTTAATAGAATTTCTGATTTCAATCAATAGAATTGGGATGAGGGTTCTTGAACTCGGTATCGTCATTAGGCAATCACTCATTCTTAAATTTGATGAACTTAGACTACTTTTGAGTAAAATAAGTAGTAGTAATAAATTACAACCACATTAGAAGTTCCAAACTTAATCGGTAAAAAATTATCTGTACGTTCATTGTTAGTCAACAAATTAAATTCATATCAATGAGACTACAAGATGTGATCTATTGTGCTAGTGAATAAAACGTATTTCGGGTAAGACAACATTGGAAATAGTTAGGAATTACTTGTATTTGACAAGTATGGAGCGTGCTGATAAAAAATAATGCAGAGAAAATCAATTTCACATGAAAGTAGATTAAGACCACATTTCAACAACAAAACATGTAACTGAAATCATGATACAATTTAACATCTGACCACCATCCCAAACGCTAGGAAAAGCATTTTACTTATTTGAGATGAATTTTTATTTCACAAAGTACAATAGCGTACTGGAATATCATGTTGATGTTAATTAGACACCGAAGGAGAAACCAGAACCACGCAACTTCTCCTCGGTAATGCGATCAAGGGAGGCTGCCATTTCGGGTGTGAGATGATTTTTCCAATCTCCAACTCCGCCTTTCCTAAAGAAGACTTTATTGCCGGAATGCCGATGGTGGGAAGACGATTCGCTAGCTTTATTCACCTCCAAAATTTTCAGGTTGTCGAAACTGCAGAGCCTTATGATTTCTTCTATAACCCCTTCATCCTCTTCCTTTTCTGAAAAGGTTGAACCGAGAAATTCGGCAAGTCTCTTGACTTGAATCCTAGGCTCTTTCTTCAAAGCCTCATATTTTAGGAACAATATCTTATTAGGATTTTCCTGGCTTGCTTTCCAGTATCCTAGAACGTGATCCCAATAGGGTCCAAGTGGGGAGATCCCTTGACAAAACAAGTGGAACACCTCTTTTACCGACATGAGCGGCCTAGTCGTCATCTTATGTTTGACATAGCTGTGCATAAAGAATGTCAAGGAAACTACTACGTCTTTGGGTTCACGACAAATGTAGACAAACTTGGAACCAGACGAAGCCATAGAATTTGGTAATGAAGTGCTAGGAAAGTGCGTCGCAAAAGGCGAGGAGACGGGAGAGATTCGAGACTAGAAGTCCATTCGGAGCTTAGAATAAATCTGTCTAGGTGAGGGAAAAGGTCTTGAGGATGGTTATGGAGCAGAGGATGGCTAGAAGAGGAAGACGGATCAAATCGATTTCGGTTCATAGAGGCAAAAATAAGGGCTTTAAGCCATGTAGTACCTGTTTTTGGCGACGAAGCTAGGAAAACATCACTAGGTCGAGCTTGGAAATGATCCTGAGTCAATAATAGCCCCTTGAGGGTAACAGATGGCAACATCCAGAAACCCTGGAATTGTAGGAAATGTTTCAGGCCTCCACCCTTTGCTTTTCGCAAGATTCGGAACAATCTGGTTCAGCTTTTCATATGTTTGGTTGTACTTCTGCTTTAGTTCTTCTTCTCCTTCGTTCAAGGTAGTAACACTGGCAGTAATGTTAGTACTTTTGGAAGTCGCCATTGAGGAAGAAATTAAGATTCGAATTAAGTCTTCCTCTGCTTAAGAAGGCATATTTCTTTCGACTTCTTTAGCATCCAACGCAAGACGCTTATGTGTAATGTGTCTATATCCCTGTGGATTGGAATCTGATAAGCCAATATATGCTCTACTTACTTGTTCGTTAATAATCGTCATAGATTCAACTCAAATTTATTTCAAAAATATTTCTTGGCCGTTTATAAAATTAAGAAAATATTTTCCAAAAATTACACCAACTTATTGAAAAGGGTCTGCAAATAAAACAAACACTAGGCAGTTGACCTGTCTTTGATTAATAAAACATAGTGTACTTTTCAATTACAGGTTTAATGACGACAGAAATCATTTTATATAGATCAATTACTTTTCAGTTTCAAGATTGCATTTAGCATGCCTTCTTTCTATTGATTCCCTGATCCATTTAGGGAAAAATATTACGCTTATACCGTTTGACCAGGGTTTCGATCTGTAGAACATTCAACTTAAATTTCTAGAATTAGAATTTCGTAATGAACAATTACGTTGACAATTACGATGTACTCCATCCCGTGGAGTAAGAAATAGTCTGCTTATTTAAACTGTTCGCTGACAAAAATTATTGAGATTGATTCATCAAACCCCCAAACTCAAATTCTATGTTCAACCTCTCACTTCTCTCTAATTCAAATAAAGAACCCTTCAAAGGAAGGTAGCATGAAGCTCCAACCTTGTTACTATCTTTCTACTTTTACGCCTTATGAATTTCCTATTTCTTGTCTATAGTTACTACCTCCGTATCAAAATACATATAAAACATCATATATTTTGATACGGAGGGAGTAATTAATATGTCTATAGTTTTGATTAATGTATTACTTATTTTTCTTTTCTTTTCTTTTTTTATTGTATATTCATCTGGGCTGTGACTGTATGAGTTTTTGATCTCTTTTTCTGTCTGTGTATTAGTCATATGATGATTGTTAAGCTAATGAAAAGTTTGAACTATATATGTAGTATTTGTAAGTTTATGTTTGTGATGAATGATTTTTTGACATCTTATATTTCTATGGATTTCACTAATCATTGTGAAAAGAGTTGGAAAAATTATTTCCTACACTACCGAAACTGTCTTCTTTAGTTATGTACTACCTCCGTCCCAAAATACTTGTGAATTTTTACAGGCATGTTGTATAGAAAAATTGACAATTAATTTGGGATGGAGGATAATATATTGGTTTAATTTAGCTATGCGTATTAGCTGATCGATGTTTCTATAAAGTTTCAGATGGATGAAGTGATTGAAATAAATGTTGAGGTTCGAGACACAGAGAGAGCTGATCATTTAGAGAGTAAAATATGTGGGGAAGTGCCTTGTGGATTGAAGGATGCCGTTGGTGGAACGTCCAAGGAAGCCAGAGAACGAGCAGCCTCAATGCGCAAGCTTTGGATAGTAGTCGTACTTTGTGTTGTCGTCATGAGTATCGAAGTAGCTGGTGGCATCATGGCAAATAGTCTGGCTATTTTAACCGATGCTGCACACTCTACTATCTGACGTTGCCTCTTTCGCAATTTCTTTGTTTTCCCTGTGGGCGGCTGGATGGGAAGCGACTCCACGCCAGTCTTATGGGTTCTTTAGAGTCGAGATTCTTGGTGCACTGGTTTCCATCCAGCTTATATGGTTGATTACAGGGATTTTAGTATATGAAGCAATTGTCAGAATGGTTAATGAGACAGGGGAGGTTAATGGTTTTATAATGTTTATTGTTGCTTCATTTGGTCTTGTAGTGAATATCATCATGGCGTGCTTATTAGGTCATGATCATGGACATGGGCATGGGCATGCCCATGGCCATGATCACGGACATGGTGTCCATGGTGATAACCAACCAATAACAATTACCACGCATCACCATCATCATGATCATGCACACAAAGATCATGATCATTCTCATCCACTCTTGGATGAATCCAAAATGAAAAGGCAGGAGAAGAAACAGATGAATGTCAATTTACAGGGAGCTTACCTCCACGTTCTCGGGGATTCGATACAAAGTATCGGCGTTATCATTGGAGGAGCAGTGATCTGGTATAAACCTGAGTGGAAGATTAGTTGATCTTATCTGCACATTGGTGTTTTCAGTTATTGTTTTGTGTACGACAATCAAAATGCTGAGGAGCATACTAGAAGTCTTGATGGAGAGCACGCCGAGGGAGATTGACGCGACGGAGCTCGAAAAGGGATTACTGGAGATGGAAGAAGTGATGGCAGTTCATGAGTTGCACATTTGGGCTATCACAGTTGGGAAAGTCCTCATTGGCGTGCCACGTCAAAACCACGCCACAGGCAAATGCAGATTTGGTGCTCAACAATGTGGTAGATTACATTAAAAGGGAGTATAATATCAGTCATGTTACTATCCAAATTGAGCATTAATGGATGTGAAATTGATAGTTTTGGCAGCAAAATAATTATGCTTGTTTCAACTGTAAGATTTTTACTGCTGCTAGAAATTTGTGTGTAAACAACCCGAAATGTGCAGTTAATCTACCAAAATTAAGTTTTCTTTGCGGGTTTCTTACAAGATTAAGCATACAACCTGATTAGCTAGATTTTTCTTAATATGTTTAGATAAATATTTTTAACTTGATTTGGTCACGCTTACATTAGACGATATTTTATTTCATCGATGTAGTGCGAAAACAGAACATATTCTTACAAGATATTCTAAATGAGCCAACCATGGCAGCGGCATAATGGTTCGACATTTATTCAGTCGGGGGGCTGTGTTCGACTCTTGGGCGAATATAAATATTTAATTTTTAAAATCGCAATTTTTTATTTATGATACATATACATAACTCAATTTGCACTTGACTAAGACAAAAAAGATTTAATATAAATAAAAGTAAAAGGAATAAAAAATAAAACCAATAAAAGAAAATCTCTTATTCTTTGGCAAAGAAAAAGAGAGGTGATTGAATAACCGTCATAACGGTCTCCACATTTTTACATGTAAACTTCTTCAATGAAATCCCAAATTTTATTTTTCTATCTCCTAATTTCTTTTTTTCTTCATTTTCTTTCCTGGAAAATCAAAGCTAAATAAGATCATCATTGTAAGTTCATCTTCATCGAGCTGGCCGTTTCGTAACATCTTAATTATGCAGGACGATCAAGTTCTTACGATTTCAATTTTATCGTAAATGAGAATTCCTTGAAATGAATTTGCATCCATTGATAATTAATTGTATCAATCAAGAATTTTTTACGTGCATAGATTTTGATTGTGATTTCATCGAGCTAAATTCTCGAAACAAATTCAGTATAACTAACTTTTATTTTTAATAAATTTTTTTCAGGAATTTTTGTTTGGATTTATTTATGTTCTACAGGAAATTTACAAGAAATAAATAAATTTCCTGTTAGTATTGAGATTCATTCAGTGATGTTATCTATGTAATCCATTCAACAAGATGTTCGATTGTGGTTTCAAGTCCCAGTACATTGACGGCCAAAGAGAGAAATTCGTAAGGTAACAATTCAACGCAATCTGTATTATTAGTATAGTAAAATCGACAAGTATTTGGGACGGAGGTAAAAGAATTCGAACGAATACATCGTAAATTTCTTGTAGATTCATTGATATTGTTGAAATCTATTTGTAGATTGGACGATTTGGATTCTATGTCAATGGCTTCAAGTACAGGTGGAAAGAAGAAAGTGAGTTTCAGTTTAGAATCTCTAGGATTCACGGGACGCTCTAGGAGAAATTCATCGAAATCCATTAGGATAGGAGTAATGAGGGGATCGGAAGGACTTCTAACAATCGGCCGATCCTTAAAACAGGCGTCACTCGTGCAGTCTTCCCGGAAGATCTTAAAGTTTCTGAGAAAAAGATCTTTGATCCTCAAGACAAAACCCTCCAATTCTGGACTAGGATTCTTATGATATCCTGCATTTTCGCCGTTTCCATTGATCCTTTGTTTTTCTACCTTCCTGTATTCAATCATGTATCCAACTGCCTCGCTATCGACACAGGATTAGCTGTCACTGGCTACAACCCTGCGCACTGCAATAGATGGTTTCTACCTGTTTCGTATGGCTCTTCAGTTCCGTACAGCCTACATTGCTCCATCATCGCGAGTTTTTGGACGAGGTGAACTCGTGATTGATCCTGCACAGATAGCATCAAGATATCTACAACGATATTTCGTCGTCGATTTTCTTTCTGTGCTTCCCCTTCCACAGGTTAGTTCAAGTTTACGAAATCGAAATCGAAAAATCAATTTTCAGTTTATTTAATTTTAACGTTAACTGGTCTTTTTGCAGCTGGTGGTTTGGAAATATCTGCGTGAAAGGAAAAGGTAACGAGGTATTGTCAACGAAGCAGGCTTTGCTGAACATTGTGTTTGTCCAATACATTCCTAGGTTTATTAGGTTTATTCCATTAAGTAACGAAATGAAGAAAACCTCTGGTGCTTTTGCGGAAAGTGCTTTCATCGGTGCTGCATACTATCTACTTTGGTACATGCTAGCTAGTCATGTAAGTCTCAAATTTGTAGATATACTACATCCGTCCCAAAATATTTGTCGATTTTTATTTACAAAATGCATGTAAAAATTGACAAGTAGTTTAGGATGGAGGTAATATTTTATATTTTTTCGTTTTGAGCTCATCTGATATTCTTAGGATGGATTTATATTTATCTGCAGATTACTGGAGCATTCTGGTACTTGCTAGCAATAGAACGGAATGATACGTGTTGGCAGAGAGCTTGCCATGGACGTCAGGAATGTATGTAATATAAATTTCTTATACTGTGGAAATAAGCATCTGACTGGCTTTGAAAAATGGAGAGAATCAGCAAGGGGATACTTACTAGTAACTGCTCTGTTGTCGGAGACGAGTCCCCATTCGACACGGAATCTACCCTGCAGGCCATATCTTCAGGTATCGTTCCTCCCGGATATTTTTTTCTAAGTTTTGCTATTGCTTATGGTGGGGTCTTCAAAATTTGAGGTATCATCGAATTTCTTGACTGCAATATCAACCGTTTTTTGGAATTCTAAGAAACTTGGTATCGGTTGTGTAGTACTCTGGGTCAAGGGCTCGACAACAAGCACATATCCTGGAGAGATTCTATTTTCCATTTTCATAGCCATTTTCGGTCTAATCCTTTTGCTCTTCTAATAGGAAACATGCAGGCAAGTTTGAAATATAATGTCTGTAATTTTATTTTTTAATAGAAAATCCTGCAAAAGATTTTAAGTGTGTTTTGTGATTGGAGCAGACATACCTCCAATCGCTAACGGTCCGTCTTGAGGAAATGAGGATCAAAAAGGCGTGATTCCGAGCAATGGATGCATCACCGTTCACTTCCACAAGACCTCAGGGAAAGAGTCAGACGGTACGACCAATATAAGTGGTTGGAAACAAGGGGTGTAGATGAAGAGAGCTTGGTCCAGAGTCTACCAAAAGATCTCAGAAGGGATATCAAACGGCATCTCTGTTTGAATTTGGTCAGACGGGTAAGCAACTAAGTATTTCCTCCCTTCGTATCAGAATAGTAGTCGTGTTTTATGTTGTATCGTAAGGTTTATATCTATGGCAGTTGTCAGTTGTCAGCATTCGTAGTGGATTGCGTGCAGGTCCCTCTTTTTGCCAATATGGATGAGCGTTTGCTAGATGCAATTTGCGAGAGACTGAAGCCGAGTTTGTATACAGAGAACACGTACATAGTCCGGGAAGGGGATCCAGTTAACGAAATGATCTTCATCATCCGAGGGCCGTCTAGAGAGTGTGACTACAGATGGTGGTAGGAGTGGTTTTTTCTCAATAGAGGATTGCTGAAAGAAGCAGATTTCTGTGGAGAGGAACTTCTTACGTGGGCCCTGGATCCTAAATCTCCAAGCCAATTTGCCGTCATCTACTCGGACGGTGAGGGCTTGAATCAAGAAGTAGAGGCGTTTGCGTTGGAATGCGAAGAGTTGAAGTTTGTGGCTAGTCAGTTTAGGAGGCTTCACAGCCGACAAGTGCAGCATACTTTCCGATTCTATTCTCAGCAATGGCGGACTTGGGCTAGTCAATTTATTCAGGCTGCTTGAGACGAGACATTTGAGGAGAAAGAGGATCTGGCAAGACAAATTCGGGTAGGAAGAAGGTGAAGTTGAAGAAGAATATGCCTTATTGGGTGGAAACAATGCTGATAGTTCGTCTAGCTTGGGGACAACACTCCTCGTTAATCGTTTTGCGAAAAATCTTCGGGGACATAAGCTTCAGAGCACCGGAAGTTCCTTGGTAAGCTTGCAGCAGCTCCTCAGAACCTGATTTTACTGGAAATGCTGATGATATATAAACAATCGGTACGGTAAGGACGGAGAGACTGATTTTGTGATCGCTTTAGTTTTGTATGCTATATGTACATTCCTAGTAGTACTAAATGTCATTGCATGACACCTCCATTGTAAACTTTCTATCAGCACCGGCACACACACACAAGTGCTTATTTTATTTACAAATGGAGCTTTGAAGATTTTGTTCATCACGAGAGACTCTGTGAAAGTGTTCAAAGTGCATTTAACACAAAATGATTTTTAAGATTCAAGTGCAACCAACGTGAGATCTTGTGAAAAAAACCGAAACAACCCTTAAACCAGATGTAAGTGAGTGCCATGATCAACATATAGAGTCGTAAATGTAATCTCGCATTCACATCGAATTATCACAATGCCAATAAAAAACCAACGTGAGAAACCTGGAAAAAAGAAATAACATGGTAGAAAACGAATAATGTCAATCAAGTACAAATGTATTGCCATCTCGTCAACAGGAAAATTCTAATAGCAAGTTTCTTTTCTTTTAAGAATTTGCAAAATCGTGTCCGAAAAGCTTACTGCCTGCCAACTACTTCACAGATCAATAACACGGGGACAGCTTCTGAATACGGTTTAGCAAGAAGTCTCCTTGCTTGATAGTTCCTTGATATAATGCATTCTTCGCGTCAGGACGATTGGTTTCAAGAACACCAGCAACTTTATCGATCTTGCAATGAAGCTTCCCTGCCGCGATAAAACGCGACAACTCCCTGGAATTGACATGGTAAAGCCAGTTAACAAAACAGGTTGGACAATAGAAATTTAGACTAGAGTAAAAGGAGCAATGAATAAAGTTTCAAACACTTACAGATCAATGAACTCCACAGTAACGTCAAATGCTATTTGCCATTGCTTCAATTGTTACACTTTTGTAAGACTCTAAGAACTGAGAGTAAACAACAGTCCTGACCTCCCTCATATAATAGCGGAAATGAGGATTCAAATAGCGATCAAACTTTATTTGTTCATCAAGCCAGCTGCAAAATACAATTTGAAGTAAATATGAATCTTAAGATATAAAGTAGACATCTTCAAAAGCAATATTTGGGTAAAGCTACTAAATCCACAATGAAATGGTTACAAGAGAATCCCAACAGCAGTGAGACAAACCAAGGCGTGGCGTGGCGATGGAATTTCGAAAGACAATGAAAGATCATTATGAAATTAAGAGACAGGTAAGGTCATCACTTACCAAATGCAGAGAAAAAGGATTTGTATCGACACTCATATAGTGAGTTCAAAAACTCAGAGAGATGCGGGACTTTCCCAATGACAGTGAGGATTTCAGGAGCATCTACTACCTGCCAAAAATTATATAAAAAGTGTTGTGAGCAAAGCGAAATGTAGTCTGAGGGAAAGGAAAAGCAAGTTCAACACAATTGCAACAAGGTGAAGAAGAGAAAAAAACAAACCTTTTGTCTGAGGGAAACTCTGTCCAATGTAATAATGCTTGTCAAGACCGAGTAAAATATGAAGGTGTCATAAGTGAAAAGCTCGTAAGTTGTGAATGTCGAAATGGAGCTCAGAAACAGATCAGTTGCCTTCTTGAAATTTCGAGTAGACATGCAATACAAGCCTTCATACACTTTCAAACGATTCTTCCTTTCCCAATCTCCCTCCCTCTTCAAACAAGCTAGTATCCAAAAAAAGAAATGAGAAAATTCTCAGATTTAACTTGTGAATTGGAAAGGTTCAAGAAACAGGTACAGTTAGATGTTTTAGTCGTTACTCTTTGCTCTGTCAATGTTCTTGGAAATGAGATCAAAGTCCATGTAGAAAAATCCAAGCTGCAGAGCATAGAACACCAAATCCATCTTTTGACCCGACAGCAACTGTTTTGGTTTCTGTTACCTTCATCTGTTCAAGGGCTTTATCCTAAGATCACAAAAGGATAGTTACAGTGCAAATGTCAGATTCTACATATAATGAAAAAGCAGCGAAAAGGATGCTAGAACAAGATAATCACTGAAGCATTCACCTTGTCACCAATTCGAATATAAAACAAAGATTTAGCTAAATGAGCTACACGAATCTTCGCTTTCGCCCAGATTTTCTTCAGCATCAACAATCCTTAAAAGAACCCAGATAAACTTCAGTTAGTAACAAAAAGACTGGAGCAACCTAGAACTCACTATTCCATTGCATTGCACACGAATCTTGCTCTTGACAAACAAGCACGGATCAAAGAACTCTATTAATGGTGATGCTAATATCACTTATTCATGTCAATCTACGTAGTTACAATTCCATCCTAATATGCAACCAAGTACAAAAACCACACACTAATTTGATCCTACAGCAATGATTTCTGTAAAATAAGCTAATTTCAAAGCAACCCACAATAAAATTAGTCACTTCTCATCAAGCTTTTTAAGCCTCTTCATCGTTTTCGGCACGCATTGGTTCCAAAAGTCCTTGATCTATCTCCAAAACGCCATCGGCTACAAGGGTTTCATACAACGCAACCATATCTGCAACAAATGAAATGAAAATAGAAATTTTAAGCTACGATTGAGGGGAAAATCCCACACTTGAGGTTTTGCTTACGATTGGATTTGACGGCGGCGAAGACATCCTCTTTGAGACGGACTTTCTCGATATCTTGGACGTCTGGGTGTTTGAGAAGGAAGATTTTGTGAGCGAGTTGAAGGGTTCTCTTGGTTTTCCATGGCTGATCTGAGTTGAGTGAGCTCGATTTCCAGGTGCAACTTTGTGAAGAGTAGACGAGGAGGTGAACATGAGAGGCCGACCGAAAACGTTGTTTCCGGTTCACTCAATTAAGCTTGAACCGGAAAACAACGTTTCCGATTTTTTAGATTATGTTGAGCCAGGCGATCGGAACATTGTAGCCGACCTAGTTCGAAGCTCGGACTCTGATATCAATGCTTTCCGCCTTAATTTTTTGGTTTTTTTCAAACGGAATCAATGATTCCGATTAGATTTTTTCCAATTCATGTGTTAATTAATGGATCTTGGCTTCACTAATTCATGGCTTGCTTTTCTCTTTTTAATTTTCCTCTTGGACCGAATCATTGATTCCGGTCCTTACTTTTTTTTTTTTTTTATACTCGGACTCGGAAACGTTGTTTCCGGCCTTCCAGATTAAATTAATCATCGATCGTTAGATGTAGAACCGGAAACGTATTTCCGGTTGACTACCCATGTCCACCTTTTCTCCAATTTCTTCACAAATGTCCAGGTATTTTTTTAAAAAAATACAATTATAATTTCCCCGCGATTTCCAGTGCTCTGGATACATAAACGTGCTTGCTTGAGCAAGGAGAAAGAAATTTTGTTAAATGCTCACAGAGAGTCCCTTAATCTTTACTAAAATGTTCATTTAAGTCTAAAAGTGAACTTTTGCAACAAGATTGACAAATGGGGTTTTACGATCATGATAAGTACCTAGGATCCTAAATTAAATTCCTAACAAGGCTCGTCGGCCACACTAGATGCTCGAGTTTATTTCAAACCGCCCCCAAAAACGTATTTTTTAAACGTTGAAACACGTTTTTGCATAATTTCGAGCATGCCGAAAGACCCGCAAAAGACTTAAACAACGAATCCGAAAGATCCTATTTATAGATTTAATATATTAAAAATTTAGATGTCATAAATATAATAATATTATAAATACCTATTTTTAATTGTTAATATCGATAAAAAACAAAACATATATTGTATAAATTATGATAAGATATTGAAATAAATTTCTTTAAAAATATAATAATTATTAATTAAGATCTAAAAAATTACCAGTAAAATTGCCTCCAACATTACTATGAGCATAAAAAATTCAATGTTAATATTTGTTTAGAGAAAAAGATTTTAAAAAAATAGCATTATTTTTATGTGTGAAAAAACAAGATTTTTGATAAGATCAACGTGCATCGGCTTATATTTTTAAAAAGTAATAAGATCACACATATTATGATCTAAGATGTAAGTTTTATCAATTCTATGTTCAAAAGATCTTGTCTTAAAATAGAGATAGTTCTATATTCATAAAGATCTTTTATAAAATAGTAAGATCGCTGTTTGCAATGATAAGGATCGTAGGTATGGACAACCATGTTTGTATGGCTTAACTCTGACTTCTAATGACTGACTAATGATGATTGATGAGTGAGAGAAGATAACTAGATAAGTAAACATCATTTCATGAGTTGTAAACAATTGTCATACAATTCTCAATTAGTGGTTTATTCGCAGATAATCTAAAACCTGAAGGACTTTTTGACAATTCCTTGCCCCTTTATTACCAAATTTACTACTCATTTTGCGAGCTAAAGTACCAAGACTTTCTCTGTCTAAAACGAAAGAGTGAATTCTCCAGAAACAGATAAAAGTGAGCTTCGGACAGAGCTCGGCGGTGGTGTTCCCGGCGATGGCTTCAAACAGCAGCGAGATTCTGATGCTCGATGCTCCGGCGGAGAGCGGGTCGGCCTTGAGGAGCTCGACGAACGCCGAAATCATCGACGCGTTGCCGTACATTGACGACGACTATGGCAATCCAACCGTCAAAGCGGAGGTCGACCGATTGGCTGAAGAAGAGATGGCAACGTAGCTCAAAGAAACCAGCTGACTTCCTCAATGATTTATGCCTCCTCTTGCGAAAATCAATTTTCAGGTGTGTATCGTATAACCTTACTTATCTATTTTAGCTAGTCTGTGCGAAAATGCTATGCTTGTTAGTGAAATT
>JANIEQ010001694.1:0-36377 GCA_024708375.1 Oxalis stricta | reverse complement strand
GGATAAATAAGTCTATTCTTAACTAAATTTCTTTTTGAAATCCAGAAAACCTCTTGAAATTGTAGCCTCATCTGAAGATTGCCATACCTCTTTATGTAACGATTCCCAGCGTCAACAACTTGATTTCGGAATTGAATCCCATAGGGGAAGATGATGATCAAAATCTAAGATGTCAGCATTATTCAATAAGTGCCTGATTCAATCTCTCAAAACAGGAACCGGAGAAGATTTTTTAGTCAGTGGCAATGATATCAACTCGGCAAAACTATATATACATTTGGTCCATTTCACTTAAAAGCTTGTAAAGTTACTTAGTCCTACATGTATATCCGTTGCAGTATTTTGGTCCCTGTTTCACCAGCGTCCATTAGAAATAGCCGACGTATATATTTTGATCCAATTAGTGTAATGGCATGTGTCATAGGTGGAAATAAATGTGTACATCAATCCCGTTAGTGGCTAAGTTATCGATGGTTTTACGATTCGCGATGACTGGTTGCATTGGTTCATTTATATATTGAAGACACTTTCCAGAAGATGAGATCTACACAGAGTATCTCTGGATTTTACACAGATTGCTCTCGTTTCGGGTTTTATAAACTTCAGCAAACACTTGAAATTTTTAGATTTGGTCATCCTCCAATCAATGCTGCAGAAATTTTAGATTGCTCCCTCCAATCCAATGCTGGGTTTTTTATAAACTTTTATTTTACCTAGTTTGGAGGTCAAGGTTTGTTTATTAGTCCTTGCATTGCACAAAGCTCAATCCTAAGACCACTTTCCAATAATGAAATCACCTCCTTGAAAGAAAGAAAGAAAAAAAGAAAAGAAAGAAAAGATGTCTGGAAAATCTCCTCTTTAAGGCGTTTTATATGAAGTGTCAACTGTTCTAGGTGACTTGTGATTAAAGTTTTTCTTATAGCTTTAAACATTCAATTAATTAAGACTAGTAGTTTCAAGCATTGAGCTAGCTTTTCATGTATAATTTCTTGCAGGTTGTTACTCATTACTGTGCTTTTCATTTGCATCACTTCACTAATTTCACAAATAACCACGTTAACAGTTTACAAAATAAAAATTTCGAGTTCACGTTGTGCAATGTCATTTAACCAGAAGTTTAAATAACACTGGAATTTTAATTTGGAGCAGCCCCCACCGTTAAAAGCTACTTAACCTAAGCTGCCTTGGTCCTCAAGTCAGTCAATCTTGGGAAGAAGAAACAGAAAATAGAGCATCAGAATTTTCAGAGTTGCAAACCGATGAAGAAACAAGAGCATCAGGGCTTAGCTAGAATCACGAATCAGATATGACCATTCAAGTAGACTGGGGAAAAATCAGATTTGAGCATGCAAATGGTTTGAGTTAGACCATAAAACGAGCAATCGATGATCAATTTTTCTGGTATCAAGACGAACCGAGTCGAGTAATGCGTTTCCTATTATTGAAAGAAAATCATGGAGAAGGTCCCATCAACAAAAAGATGCAACAACAAATTCATAAAAGCAGTAGCTTTGAATCAATCTGAAATTCAAAATCAAATAAATCTCACAAACGATGGTCAGGGCTTTGAACTCGATCAGGAATCAACATAGTTCGATGCGAGAAATTGGGTCATTGGAAAAATATTACTTTATTTATTAGCTATAAGTAGAAACGTGACACGATTTCCAAAAAACGTTAATTTGACCGGTTCACATATTGAAGATTATTGAACTCACATTAAACTCTGATTTGGTTCGAGATCGATCCAATGGGTCGAATTGTAGTTTGATTCGATCTAAGTTTGACTGGGTTGGGCCCAGGTCAAACCCGGGCCAATTTCCTTATCATTTTATGCATCGGAGCGCAACGGCGGGTAAATAAACTAGTTTTAACCTAAAGGATATCTAACGGTTCACAACAAACCTAAATAAACCGACAAGACAAAATCCATGACTCTCCGAGCGCCACGTGGAAATTTCTCTCCAGTGTTTGCCCTATACCAACAAATCCAATCCCCATATAAGTAATCGCAACGATAGCCGTCTTCCAGCCACAACATTAGAAAAAATCACAAACCCAACTTCAAAGCGCTACAAAAGAAAAAAACCCTAATTTATCTTTGTATCGTGTTCCGTCTCGCTCTATCTATTCAAGGTATGCACGTTCTTAGCTTTTGGTTTTTTGTTTAGATCTGTTGTTTTTTTTGTAGATCAATGAATGTAATCAGAGCTATTGGCTTGCCTAAGATTATGATTATGAACTGTTTGCATTAATCGAGTTTGATATTGTCTTTTTGAATGGCGATTATGATATCGTAATGTTGAGATTGGTATGTGGCATTTGGATCTTCCTTGTGATTGTCGTTTAATTTATTAGCTGATACATTATAGGATTTGGTGATTTTTTTCTCGATTTGATCTACAGCTTTGTGGATGCTTAGCAATAAGGTTATACTGATTTAAGCTTGATAGATTGCTAACTACTAAGTGTGATCTCTGATAAACATGACCATCTGTTTTTGTTGTTATTTGTTTTCATGATGCTACTGTTGGCTCTTAATTGTGCTTTGATAGATCGTTATGTTATAATAATAGAGTAGTTACATCTTCTCTTTCTCAGAAACCTTGCTGACGCTGTTCCTACCCTGCTGAGCTTCAAAGTGAAGTGTGTTAACATTGAGCTTCTTTATGTCCATAAAGGCCATTTCGTACATTGTGGGAACAATTGGCTTGCTTGGAGAGTATTGTCCTTTATCCAGGAAAAGGGCAGACCTTTGTTTTGATAAAGTTGGCTGTATGCATCTCGGATCCGATCAAGAATATCAGAATCTTGGTTCCCATCCTTTCTCGACAATTGAACATCAGTCTTTTGCTGGCCAACAAACTTTAGAAGACAACAGCGCTTCTGCTTACACTCTAAGCTATAGCAATTACTTTCTGTGATAAATTCACTCCTTTGCTGTCAAGATGGCTTTGCAGAATATTGGTGCTGGCAACAGCGATGATGCCTTTTACAGGTATAAGATGCCAAGAATGATCACCAAAGTTGAGGGCCGAGGAAATGGGATCAAGACTAACATAGTCAACATGGTCGATATTGCAAAGGCTCTTGCAAGGCCAGCCTCTTACACCACCAAGTACTTTGGTTGTGAGCTTGGAGCTCAATCTAAATTCGATGAGAAGACTGGGACATCTCATGTTAATGGGTCCCATGATACTGCCAAGCTTGCTGGCCTGCTTGAGAACTTCATCAAGAAATATGTGCAATGTTATGGTTGTGGCAATCCTGAAACTGAAGTTCTGATTACAAAAAGTCAGATGGTCCAATTAAAGTGTGCAGCTTGCGGTTTTGTATCAGATGTGGATATGAGGGACAAGCTCACTTCTTTTATTCTGAAGAATCCTCCGGAAGCAAAGAAGGGATCTAAAGACAAGAAGGCAATGAGGAGGGCTGAGAAGGAGCGTCTCAAGGAAGGTGAAGCTGCTGATGAGGAGATGAAGAAATTGAAGAAGGAGGTTAAGAAGAAGGGCTCTTCTACAAAGGATACCAAGACCAGTTCATCAAAGAAGAAATCTGGCTCTTCTGATGAAGAGCGATTATCGCCTACTCGCGACCATGTTGAGAAGGCAGTTGTTGAAGAAGAAGACGATGACGATGACGTTCAGTGGCAAACTGATACGTCGTTGGAAGCTGCTAAACTCCGCATGCAAGAACAGCTGAGTGCAGTTACAGCTGATATGGTTATGCTCTCTACTGAAGAACCTGAGAAGAAGGCAAAGGCTTCTACTAACAAAGCTGTTGACAGCTCAAAGGAAGCTAATGGGAATAAAAGCATTCACGACAATCTGGTTGAAGAACTTAAAGCAAATATGAAGAAAAGCATTTCTGCAAGTCAGTTACGCTCTCTTCTGGGTGAACTCTCTGGGTCTTCCCAGGAAAAAATGACTGCTTTGTTTGAGGCACTTTTTGATGGAGTTGATAAAGGGCTTTCCAAGGAAGTTGTCAAGAGGAAGAACTATCTAGCGGCTGCTGCTGTTGAGGATGAGTCTTCTCAGATGCTTCTTCTCCGAGCTATTGAATCCTTCTGTGGAAGGTTAAGCTCTAATGCATTGAAGGAAGTGGCTTTGGTTCTCAAAGGACTTTACGATGCTGATGTCTTGGAAGAGGAATATATAGTCCAATGGTATCAAGAAGGGCTGAAAGGAAAGAACAAAGACTCTCAGATCTGGAAAACTGCCAAGCCCTTCATTGAATGGCTCCAGAGTGCGGAGTCTGAATCTGAGGACGAATGAATACTCGTAATCTCTGCTGTGTGGTGTCTGCTTGTTTTCTTATAAATAAGGCGTCTACTTGTTTTTTCAGGTATGATGTGTCGTTGTTAAGTTGTCGCTTAATCTTTGTCGGTACTCTTTAAGTGCCTGAGGCTTTACCTTTTGCTTTGCTTTTGTTGATTCACTATTATGGATTACGTTTTTGCTGAGTTGTCACTGTTAAGACTATTACTGGTAGTTTTTGAAGTTTGTTTTGTTTGCAACCATGGAATTTAAAGGAATTTGCTGTTTATTTTTCTATTCCATTGTCACTATAGATAAGTTAATAACTTACTGATTACTTTTTCGCTGATAGTTGAATATTCTAAGTAAGTTAATACTTCTGTTAATTAATGTGACTTGGCGTTCAGTCAGATCAAGTTACCAATTAAATAAAGTCCCTTAATAAATCCTTACTTTGTAAATGGCCCTCAGCAAAGTTAACACAAACCCAAACTAATTTTGTTCATGGACAGAGTTCCATGCTCCCGTACGAGAGTTCTGTCATTAGATTTGACGAATTTAAACCTCTGTTACTCTTCCAAATTTGGAAGTGTTTGATGATTACGACTATTATTTCGCTAGTTTGCTTCCAATTGGTATTTTGGCTTTGAAGAAATACTAATGACGGGGGAATGATTGAGAGCGGTTTGGGAAAAACTCTGATTATACATTACTTATTGAACTTGATGAATCGTGTCTCCAGTCTAAATATGCATTAATTATGGAACTTGATCAATGATGAACATTGACTATGTCTATATACACCAACTCGTGTCAAATAACATGCAATTGGTGGCCAGTTTATTTAAATTTGGGATAATGACCCTGGGGTACCTAAACTCACGTTAGGTTACCAACCATTCCGAATACTTAACTCTCTAACGCCCCCTTCTTGAACTCTCAGTCCATCGGCCAAATGGATCCTTGACTGTAGAGGGATGTAGACTCGGCTACCGGTTAATTCTGGTTAAATTTAACGGGTAGTAAACTGTCATGTTAGTAACTTTAATGTATGTTAAGTGTTAACCCTCCGGGACATATTTGGTTGGCCGAATGAGAGTTCAAGGATGAAGATGTTAAGAATGTGAAATTTCTGGCCTGGTTAGTAATCTAACTTGAGTTCAGGGACCCCAGAGTCATTATCCCTTACTTAAAAGTAAGCTGAAACCTAGCAAGCAAATTTGCAAAAAGAGACAAAATTGTGTATAATTTAAATTGTATGAATTTGAGAATTTTTCCAAGAAAAATACGAAGCAAATATTTAATAGCATTGGTTCACCATTAAGCAAATCCTCCGAGCATTAAGTTCACAAACTTTATATATTTTCTCAAACAAAAATCCATACATAAATAAACCTAGATATACTCGGCGAATTTGTTTCACTTTCCAATTCTCGGCACTAGTTTATACTCTCCTCAATTAAAATTCAAAAACCATTTTTTAAATGTTTCAAAATAATTGTACATTTCATTAAGTCAGAAAATTGTTTCTTATATTAACCTTATTTTTATTGGTTAATTAGTTTTGATTTTGTGACATTGTCTTGAATTTTGTTTTAATTGGAGGTAATTTAGTCTAAAATATATTTTCAATCATTCTTCTTAATTTGTGTGAAAATCACTTTTTGGACAATTAAAATGAAATGGAGGGAGTAGTTTCTTTAGAGAAGAGACAAGAGAGAGCCCTTGAGGAGAGTCGTTCAATGGAAGGGATTGTTGTATTGACACTTGAAACTTACGCTTTTCATGTGGAAGAACACTGGTAGTAGGATATCTTATATTTATAGTCGGATAGAAGCTTGATCTCATAGTCCAAACTTGGTAAGTAGTTGTCCATCGATTTGAGTTATTCAGAGATATTGTGAAATCTGCACATAATTAATTAAGGAGTGAGTTTTCATTTGGAGGTTACTCATCCCGTTGGATGAATCTATGTGCACTTTCCATTGATCTAATGCACTTTCTTCACTTAATATTATTATCATTGATAATTAAGACCTTAATCCGTATAATAGTGTTGGGATGTAATCCCCCTCAGCTTTATAAATGGATAGTGTTGTTTCAACAAAATCTTTGATATTCCCGCTCTTGTGTTATACTTTTAATATTTCCTTATGAGTTTTACCGATATTCAACCAAAATTATTTATTGATCACTTTACTGGTATTCATTTACAGTACTCATCATAGATCACATTATGAATTGATAAAAATACATTCTGAACTTAATTCCTTCCATCAACAAACAATAGAATGTTGGTTTTTCGAGGTAAAAATAATTTATCAATTGAAGAACGGAGATATTGTGTAACGTACAATTTCAATTTTATAAATGAATTTGAGAAATTTTCACTTTCTATCAGGTATGAATCATGATTTTCTTCAACAAATACTTTAATTATACCTTTGAGGGAAGAGATAGAGAGCATCTTCTCTTGTTTTAACAGTCTTGAGAGATCACCTGATATCATGAGTTGTTTCAACGAAAGACATTGTAAAAGATTTTGACTGTGAAACTTGGAAGTCAAGTCGTTGGTCACACTGAAAAACTGGTTTGAACATAAATTAATAAGACTAATATTTATATAACATGAAAATAATAACACTTCAAAGTTTAAATATGTCGAAATTATCGAATATAATATATACATAGACATCTAAACAAACCTAGCATAAATTTCACTATGATATCTTTTTCTTTAATAAATAAATTATATATATATATATTAAATATTCAAAATTTACGCTGCATAGAAAACTTTTTTACATAAAAAATAATTTAATTTTTTAAATTAATCTTTAATAATCTTTAATATTTTAACAATTAAATTGTTAATAATAAATGTTATGAAATCTGTTCAAATTTTATTCCAATATTTTTAGCTAGTGCATAACTTTATTCAAATGAATGATAAATATTGTTCATCTAATAAGAAACAATCTCTTTCCATATAACTTATATAAAATGAAGGTGATTATTTTTCATGATAACTCTTGACTTGTTATTGGGTTCTTGCTTGCTTATTAAACTTTATATAGACGGAAAAATGTTTTTGTTGATCAATTTAAGCACCAAAATCCACAGCATTTAGTATGGAACAGCTATATTGAGTGATTATTGAATCCTAGAAGCATAGCGAAAATGAAAGGGAAATGGAAACCTGTTAATTTGTGTTAAATTATCTTGAAATCGATATGTATGCATGTCTCCCACTTTCATTTATTAGTGATTCAGCTTTAAGTAATTGCTTTCCTTTGTTTTTGTGTTCTTAGGAAATGTGAAATAGACGGCACGAGGAGATGGGAGACAGTAAACTGGTTCATCAGGAGTCAGAACCGGCTTCGGCCTCCCACACAATGACTTGCCGCACAGGTCACAAATGTCTAGTACTTTTGCTAAAATTAAGGCCCATCTCCCATCGACTGAGTTTTTTGCCTCACGTTCCATAGTACCTAGCCTTTTTCTATCTCTTTTTCCTGAAAATGAAATCAAAGAAGATTAGTATATTAACAAATTATTAATCATTAATTAATTAACTATACTTAAGGTATGAGTGACAAATGAATGAATATGAGTAAATATATAAACGGAACAAAAACGAACCAATCAAGAAATTATTCGTTCATATTTTAATTTTATTCATATTTTTTTTTTTTTCATTTCGTTCATGTTCATATTAATTAAAATTTTGAAACCAATTAAATTATGTTATTTATTTATTTATTTTTTTAAAAAAAGTTTAAACTTATCACAATCTAAAGTTAAAAGAAAAAATCAATCGTATTTTGACCAAATAAACATAAAATGAACTTAAGAGTACGATGAATTTGCTGTTTTAACACTCATCTTTGTTTATGCAGGTTGAGGCCTCTTCATCTGGGATCTGCTCAGGTATTATTCTCACTAATTTCATTCCCATCTTTCTTTTGCTTTTTTTTGTGTATACATGTGGTTGGTTGTGTGTAAGGCATCATTTTTCTTTGCATTATGCGTAAGAACATATGTACCATTTCCTTAGGTGACAAACCTAAAGCCACAATTCCTATGCCACTTATACTAGCTTCACTACGAACAAGGATCAAAAACATATCAAGATTGATGCCTAAGCTAGAGTATAAGACTTGAAAGAGAAAATTACAAATTTCACATGCTATAAAAATGCTCTTTTAACTGTAATCATAGATATATATCATAGTTTTAATTAAATTAAAACCTTGTCAATCAATTGTGAGATATACCTCAAATATCATTGTAGGAAAAATAATAAGTTACTTATCGATTTTTTTTTGGTAAATTGTTGAATCGATTTTGAAGTCACAAGTCATGATTAAAAAATTAACCTCTCTTTCATCCTCTCGATTTGCAGCTGTTAGGACAACATCATGACATCACGATCTCTTGCATTATAATTTGGCATATCATAAATATAGATTTTTCTAGCAAAACATGACACAAATTCATAAGAATTATAGAAATGACTGCTTTGTGTGGAATTTAGGGATTTACTGGTCGATGAAATGAAGCGTGATTAGCGATATATAGTTTTCAAGCAGTGTTACGGTTTTGAGAAAGGCGGCGTTTACAAAACTTATTACAAAATTTTATTATATAAAATTTTAGGGTTAGTTTGTTTAGCCGGATTGGAGACTGGATTAAATTAGCTAATCTTTGGAATAAAAATCAAAGTAACCAGTCTAGAAAAAAATCCACGCGTATATATCTCAATAATTGTATATATTTTCTGTTAATTTTTTTTAAATAACTTTAAATATTTAATTAAATACTTTATCTAATGACATTTGGTGCACTTTGAAATATATATATATATATATATTCCAGATATATATAAAATTGAAAATGCTTCGCGATGCGACGAAAAAAGTTTAATCACTTTCCCTGTTTAAAATTATTAACCCAATTAAATTCACTCTATCAAATTTTATATATGTTCTTCGATCATTCTACATCATTTAAAATCTAGATTCATCGTTATTTATTGTTAACGGTAAAAATCTAATCATGTGTCTCCAGTCTAAATATGAATTAGTTATTGAACTTGTCAATATGAAGGAAGTGGCTCTGGTTCTTATAAGGACTTTAACGATGCTGATGTCTTGGAAGAGGAATATATAGTCCAATGCATTGGAACGAACAAGGAGTCTGAAAGCTCTAATTAAGCCCTTTAATCTGAATGGCTTCAGAGTGCAGAGTCTCCGAGTCTGAGGACGAATGAATAATAGCAATGCTCATTGTGTTAAAACCTGCTTTGTGTTGTGTTGTCTGTTTTCTTTTTGAAGAAGGCGTCTACTTGTTTTTTCAGGTGTGATATTGCGTCGTTGTTAAGTCGTCACTTAATCTTTGTCGGTACTATTTTAAGTGCCCGATGCCTTTACCTTTTGCTTTGCTTTGCTCTTTTGTTTAGTCAGTATAATGGATTACGTGGAATTTTTGCTGAGTGGTCAGTGTTGATACTGGACTCCACTCCGGTGAATTCAGGCCTGTTGTTGTTGTTGGTCACCGTTGAGACTATTACTATCTTTTTTTAATAAATTGTTTCTTATTTGAAGTTTTTTTGTTTGCAATCATTGAATTAAATGCATTTGCTGTTTAATTTTTTTCTCTTATCACTATTGATATCAAATAGTTGCGGATTGTTATAAATTGTATATTCTTTTAACAGTGATATCAATACATACTCCTATTGCGAGCAGAAATATGAAAACTTACAACAGTTTCGAGTTGTAGGCTTGTTATAACCGTTTCAAGTTGTAGGCTTATTGAGCCTATTCCGAGAGTTGTAGGCTTGTTAAAATCGTTCCGAGTTGTAGGCTTGTTAATATAGTTCCGGGTTGTAGGGTGGTTGAAATCTTTGAATTTTGTAGTTCCAAGTTGTAGTCTTGTTGAAATAATTCTGAGTTGTAGGCTTGTTGAGACCTGTTGACTTTATACCGAGTTGTAAGATTGTTGATCCCGTTCCGAGTTGTAGACTATTCCAATTTTTGGGCTTGTTGAAACTGTTCCTAGTTGTAGGCCTTGTTGAGCCTGTCACGTATTGTTGGTCCGAGTTATAGGATAATCACTGTCTTTACCAAGTTGTAGTCTAGTTGGTTTCGTTCTGAGTTGTAGTCTCGTTGAGATAGTCCAAGTTGTCGGATTGTTGAAATCACTCCGAGTTCAAGCTTGTTGAGTCTGTTCCGAGTTCTAGGCTTGTTGAAACCATTTAGAGTTGTAGCCTTGTTAAGCCGGGTCAGTGTTAAGGGATTATCGTTTTCTTGACCAAGCTGGGATTCTAGTTGAGTCCGTTCCTGTTGAGATCATTCCTTGTTAAAGGGTTATTGACGCTAATTGTTTCACATGGCTATCAATTAGGATAAAGCCACCTCTTCAAAAATGTTGCACCACTTTCACGAGGCCGATCTGAAAATTCCGTTGTTGATCTTTTCAAGTGTGTGCCATAAATGATACTCCTATAGAAGTTATAATCTGCCTGTCTGCATCTTTAAAATTCTCTAAGCAACTTTTTAAAATTCTTTTTATATTCATTCTAAGATGCTTTCTTGGAAAATTCTGTTGATTTATTTCTTCGCTTCTGGACACTCTTCCACGAGACTCTGAGAATCTGACCAATTAAAAGAGGGGCAGTACTTTCAATGACTCAAATAAAGTACCTTCAATAAATCCTTAATTTTTAAATGACCCTCAGCAAAACTAACACAAGTACGCAACCCAGACTATTTTTGTTCGTGGACAGAGTTCAACGCTCCGGTACGGGAGTCGTGTCATCAGATATGACGGATTTGAAACTTTGTTTATATTCTTCAAATTTCAAAATCTTGAAAACCTTCCGACAATTATTGTAGGTGATGCTAATTAATGAGGGTAAGCTAAACTTAGCAAGCAGAAAGAGACAAAATTGTGCACAATTTAAATTGTATGAATTTGAGAATTTTCTAAACAGAATATATATGAAGAAAATATTTAAGGTAGAAGATAAGATCATAATCAGTAAAACTTCGCTCAACTTTAAACAAATCCTACAATCATTAAGCTCACAAACTTAATTCATTTTCTCAAACAAATCGCATATGTAAATAAACCTAGATATATATACTTGGCGAATCAGTTTCACTTTCTAATTTCCATCACTACTTTAATACTACCATGATCATGATTTCATTTGATGATGGGATGATGATGATGGTCGGAGGAAGGATGGAGTTTGCTCGCGTCTTCTGTTCACGTTCACGAGAAGTGGAGGCATCTGCTTCATTACTTTCAGGCATGTCATTCAAGCTGCAGAAGAGAAAAAAAACCTCAGATTGACTAAGCATGTACCACACGGAAGCAAATAGTATACTCCCTCCATTTCAAAATAGTTAATGTTTTGTTTTCAGTTTTCCAATGTACGTAAGAAGTAATATACTTTGGACAAATGAAGTACTAAGTGCAGTAGGTTTTTTTGCATGTCTTTCAATATTTTTGATAAAAGGGGCAAACCGACAAAGCGGAAGCAAAAGTTGTTTACAAAGAAAGAAAAGAAAGAAAACCAAGGAAAAGAACATAGGGAGACTTATAAACTAAGCATACAAAGTAATCTGAGCAGAAAACAAAAAACTCTCAACTTAAGGAAGTCTAACTTATTCTTGCAGGCAAAGACTAACTTCAAAGTTGAAGGATGTTTTTCCATAACCATCATATATTGAGAGACAATCAAAACTAACTAGCTCGAGACACTCGGTGATAGCGAGTATATTTTGATTGTTGATCCAACAATCGAGTTGTACTCAACGAGGTTTCGCAACCTAGGAGACCATGATGGCACGACGATGAGCGTAACCTTCTTTGTGGGTGGATGGGAATCTCTACACTACGAGGCTCACCATACTGGATTAACGATATGGCAAGGAGAATTCAATGCCTGGCAAGCAGGGAATGCTATAGCAAGAAGAAAAAGAGACAAAATTGTGTACAATTTAAATTGTATGAATTTGAGAATTTTGCCAAACAGAATATGAAGAAAATATTTAAGCTAGAAAACAAAATATTTAAGCTAGAAAACAAGATCATAATAATTTTTAAAACTTAGCTCCAATTTTAAGAAAATCCTACAATCATTAAGCTCACAAACTTAATATATTTTCTCAAACAAATCCAAAGGTAACTAAATCTAGATATATATACTTGGCAAATCCATTTCACTTTCCAATTCCATCACTAATTTATACTACTTTTGAGAGAAGATACAAGATATATCACTTGAGGAGAGTAGTTCAATGGATTGTTGCATTGACAGTTGAAACGTACGCTTTTCATGTGGAAGAACAGGTAATGAGATATGTTTTTATGCATGTATTTAGATATGTTTTTTCATAACAACCATATTAACGGGAAAATCAACAATCGATGATAGGAAAGTATATTTTGATATCGTTTGTTCCAACAATCTAGTTGTACTCGGTGAGATTTCGCAACCTAGGAGACCACAATCTAGTTAATTCAATGCTCTCTTGTCACTCAACCCTTCTTTGGAGAAGTAGTGGCTTATACGTGGAAACCAACCATATAAGAATTAGTGTGGATCGGGCAACACAAAGATGAGTTCTAGATCTCTTTTCGATCTAATCTCTCTCGAGTATTATTTATTGACTTTATTCATATTTACCGTCATCAATAATCACATTATGAATTGATAAAAATACATTATGGACTTCCTTCCATCAGCAAAAAATAATGTGTTGGTTATTGGAAGCAAAAATAATTCATTAATCGAAGAACGAATATATTGTGTGTACGTACAATTTCAATTTCATAAATGATCAGTTTGAGAAATTTTCACTCTCCATCATGTATGAATCTTGCTTGATTTTCTTCAACAAATACTTTATTATACACCTTCAGCCTATAATTATATAGTATCTCTGTCCCAAATATATTTCATTTTTCTTATACAAAATGTATATAACATTGACAAGTATTTTTGGGATAGAGGTTGGGAGATATATGTTTAAGAAAATATTGAATGTATATATATACATGTTCAAACAAGATAATTTAATTAATTTTAAGATTACATTTTGACATAATTATCAATTATATAGATATATATGAATATTGATTAGGGGAGATTAATTCAGAGCTAGAGAAACTCTTCGGCATGACTGCCAAAGAGGCTGCCGCAGAGGTTGATCATCTTCTCTTGTTTTGACAGTTTGGAGAGATCACCTGACGTCATGAGTTGTTTAACGGAAGGCATTGTAGAATATTTGACTGGGAAACCTGGAAGCCAAGTCGTTGGTCACACATGGCTTTTGGAATCATTTGCTCTACATATGAGAATCACTATCTCCTAGCAGTGTTTCGAATCTTATCTCCTGCAATAAGTTTCCCATCATTTGTAGCCAAGTGCAATCTTCCTCCAAAAAGGGGTATGCTTAAGAACATATTTACCATTTCCTTAGCTGAGTCTGACAGACCTAAAGCCACAACTCCTTTGCCATTTTTACTAGCTGCACTAAGAAAAACAAGGATCACTAGCATTAATTTCTAAAGACTGAAAGAACTTATTAATTACAAAGTTTATATATATAAATAATGAAAGAAAACGTTTCTTCTATAGACACTGGTGACATCTCAGGTGTCCTCCCTTTTGGAATCTTTAAATGAAGAAAGAATGCAGACAATTTATTTAATGGATTGTTATTTATTGGAAGGTACTATAGTGCATGCTGTTGTGCTAAATTTTTCCATACCATTGAGTTGTATACTTTCTAATGGTGCAAAAAATCTTTTAGATGATAAAAAAATTAAAACAAACAAAAACAATAGTTTCAATTACAAACATGAAACAGGGGGGAAAATGATACTTTGGTCTAGAACACATATCAAGATTAATACCTTAGCTTGAGTCTAAGACTTGAAAGAGTAATTATACATTTCATGCTATAAAAATGCTCTTTTGACTGAAATCATAGATATCATAGTTTTAAATTAAAACATTGTCAATCAATTATGAGATATACCTCAAATATCACTGAAGGAAAAAGAATAAGTTACTCACATTTTTTTTGGTAAATCGCTGAATCGATTTAAAGTCATGATTCATGATAAAAAAATTAATCTCTCTTTCATCCTCTCAGATTTGCAGCTCTTAAGACAACACATGACATCAATATCTCTCGCATTACAATTTGGCACATCATAGGAGTTATAGATTTTGCTAGAAAAACATGACTATAGAAATAACTGCTTTGTATAGAATTTAGGGATTTCTGGGCGATGAAATGAAGCGTGACTAGCGATAGGTTTCAAGAAATAACTTATTATATAAATTTTTGGGTTAGTTTGCTTAGCCCGATTGGAGAGCGGATTAGGTTAGTTAATTTTGGAACAAAATCAAAATAATATAGTCTAGAAAAACTACCACGCATATATATCCAGGCTAATTGATTTACTAAATGTAATAAAAAAAATATTTGTCGTAATGTATATACAACTTTTTTATACATAAAGTGTCTGTAAAAAGTAAAACATTCACGAAGAGCTGACCTCTTTTCTTTGAATGATTCTCATATGTGTTGTTGTGTCATTTTCTAATGTTTACTCTTTGTGCTTCTATATAGTACTAGGGATATTCAGTATAGTCCTCCTAGTATAGTACCGATTTTAGTTGTATTAGGGATATTTGGTATAGTCCTCCTAGTATAGCACCGACCTTCTATATAGTACTAGGGATATTCAGTATAGTCCTCCTAATATAGTACCGATTTTAGTTGTATTAGGGATATTTGGTATAGTCCTCCTAGTATAGCACCGACCGTCTGGTGCTATACTAAGAGGACTATACTGAATATCCCCTCGATATATAGGTGATTATTTAGGTTAGCCTCTAAGTAATTCCATGTTAAAAAGGGGTTATGGAAGAGTAAAGGAGGGAGTAATGGAGAGTATTGAGGAGTAAACTAGGTCATAATGGTTGTGTAAACGTGCACATGTCACCATAACCTTTTAACTTTAGGGTTTTTATATTTTAGGCTATATCACACACCAGTTTGTGTGAAATGATATGGAATTTACAGTCTGAAGTTCGAGATAAGTGGATGTGAACTCAAATGAGATTGAAAACAGGGTTTGGTTTCATGATCAAACGTCATATTTTAATTTGGATTAGAGTGATTGGTGATGATTTTATTTAAAAAAAGTAAGGTGAAACATATATTTTCACAAACAAATCCATATCTCCAAAGAGAGAGAGATTTTGTGACGAGTCGTGCAAAGGAAGGAATTGTTGCGTTGCTAGCCTTCTCACTTCCCCGACTGCCGGCTTGAGCTACCGTTGCTAAATTCTACGAATTAACATCGACGAAAATTCTAGACACATTAGATTTCAATTGTTAAAACAAATAGCTACTTTCACCATTGACAAAGGATTAAGTGGCCATATCACTTATCACTTGTCTCCCCCGTGGTGATATCTAGTGTTTGAGTCAGTTCAATATTTATATTGCCAATATTCAATGCATTGTTAATCCACCAAAGTCGATGGCTTATACTTATATTTATTTTGTATATTTAATTACTCGTGATTTTGAAGGACATTTGAATTCGATGTGATCATATTATTTTGAGGGAATAAATACATTGACAGTTCACTGCCCTGACTTAACCACTAGTTACGAAATTACACATGAACTTATATTTTTATATAATTCACTACTTGAACTTGCAAAAATTTACAAATGACTACTCCTAGACAAGTAAAGAGTGGGCAAACTGCTAGAATAACGATTGTGGAACTAATATCTATGTTCAATTACTTAGCAATAACAATGACACTGAACTAACCGATTAGCCCCGACACACGTATAGTTAGCATTGAACAATTTCTACTTCTAGAAAAGTTAATTGCCCAACCATCTTTTCCCTGTACTTTCCACAACTTTAGAGCCACTTCACGTTCTTCAAAGCTGTCTCTTGGTTCGTTGAGAAACTCACTTTGCAATAATTCACTGTCATGAAACGCATAATAAGTAAGATAATAAAATTTAATGTCGACAATCTTGAATCATTACCTCAAAAAATAATTAATTATGGACATTAAGAAGCTCTCAATTCTACTTGGCTATAAATGCACTGACCTTGTCCTAGGAAGGAAAAAGAGTCATCACCTCATTGTAATGAGTCTAACTGGCTCTGGAGTGAAGCAACCATAAGCAAAATGATGTTTCTCTTAATTAGACCCTTTTTAAAAGCAACTGAGGAAGAAGAACACGATGTCTCAAACTAGACTTAGCTTCTACCTCATTACATTCTTCATCTCTCTGAGGCAAAAGGGCAGAATAACTGTGGATAACAAAAACTTGTGCATCAGTTTAGTAACAAGAGTAGAATTCATAGAGTCTGATCAGCATGTCTTTCCATTCTGGAATCCTAAAGAAAGAAAGAATGCAGACAATTTTTTTAATGGATTGGATTGTTGTGCTAAATTTTTTCATAGCGTTAAAGTTGTATACTTTCAAGCAATAAAATCTTTTAATTTAAAAAATACAAACATAAAAAGAAACAAACATACAACAGTTGCAACTTACAATTACAAACATTCAGTGGCAAAAAAAAATGATGCTTTGGTCAAGAACATATCAAGATTACTGCCTTAGCTGGCTAGGTTGCAAGATTTAAAAGAGTACCAAAGCTAAACAAATGGTTTTGACTGAAATCATAGATATCTATAGTTTTAAATTTAAAAATTCTTGTCAATCAATTGTGAGATGCACCTAAATATCAATGTAGAAAAAAATTACTTACATATTTTTCTACGGTAAATCGTTGATTCGATTTTAAATTCACGATTCATGATTAAAAACATCTCTTTTTCATACTCTTGATTTGCAACTCATAGGACAAAATTGACATCACCGTCTCTCAAGCGTTAGATTTCGCATATCATCGGGGCGCGATATGAATTTTGCTATCGAGACATGACACAAATTCATAAGAGTTATAAAAATTGACCACTTTATGTAAAATTTTAGAGGTTTAGTTTGGCGGTGAAACCGAAGTGTGATTAAGATAGTTGTCAACAAAAATTTAGAGATTTTAACCGGCGATGAAACCAAAGCATGATTGACAATAGTTTTCATGAAGCGCCGCAGTTTTGAAAACGATCGCCGTTTACGTACAAAACTAGCGAGTATTATCTAAAATTTTAGGGTGTGTTTGTTTAGCCGGATTGGAGACGGGATTAAATTAGCTAATTTTGGAATGAGTGGAAATAATATGGTCTAGAAAAAAAATCATAAATATATAGGCTATTTAAAAATTCAATAAAAAATTATTATTTCCAAAATTGGGACATATCACTTTTATAAAATAAAAAAATGTATGTAAAAATATATATACTAGTGATGTTTTGTATTTTTATTTATATGGATATGTATGCAATGAATATTTTTACAAGAGATAAATATATTTGAATGAATTTAAAATACAAAACATATCTATTATATTTCTTACGTTCCACTTCAAGTATCCATGTAATAAAAGTTACAAATTTAAAAAAAATAATAATGATAATAAAAATTACATGTCTACCCATCATTTATTATTCCAAAATCATAAATATTTATACAAATAGAGTAATTATTGAAATTAATATAAGGATGAGATTGGAAAAAATAGTTCAAATATGCATGAATATCGTAAAACGACACATTCTTGAAATAAATCAAAATAAATTTCATTACGAGACATGTTGGGCTATTTTACACACTGCACGCAAGTGCACGTGTTCACAGCAATAAAGTGAAAGTAGAGTGTCGAACCCACGAGGAGTTGGTTTAAAGTGTCACTAAGTACTAAGATGAATTCCTATTTCTATTTGTTCAAACAATAAAATCGATAGTTGAGATTGAAAAGTAAACCAACGCAATGACTAAAAGCAAATAAGTAAACAAACATGATATGAAAGATTCAGATTTCGAGAGGATTCTAGGGCTTTAGACTACTACTTTAATCATCACCAATGTTAATTACATCATCATACTCGGTTTTATTGAATTTCATAATTACCTAATACTCATATTTAGTTAAAAGCATATTCCTATGTCGATTAACCCTTTTCATTATACTCTAACCCTATGTTCCCATGGTCTTAGAAGGCATAACAAAAGCATTAACAATCAACGATCAAGCTAGGTTCATACGACCTATCGGTATATTCCTATCCTCTAGGCAAATAACGTCATCGATCTAACGAATTCATTATCATATGATCTCTTATTCAGGTTCTAACTCTAAACGCACTTTTCCAAGATCTTGTAAAGGAGTAATCGATCAATTCAATTGGTAGCTAAGCAATTAAAAGCATTAAGCACACAATAAGAAAAACTAATTCATTCAACAACCGAATACGATAATAGAAACAAACACCGGCTAGATTAAAGGTTCATCTAGCCCCGAAATCAATTAATTAGTGACTCATGTTCATGACAAAAGCAAAAATAAATAGAGTAGCATGATTACAATTCGATGTTAAGGAGTAGAAGAATCTTCGTGCTCCTTGTTGTCGCCTTTTCTTCGTGTAACTCCGCTCTCTCAGACTCTCTCGAATCAATATAAACCCTATTTGTATTTTTGTATTTATACCTAAGCCTAAAAACAAGTCTGAATTAAGAAACCTAGACGAAATATGAAAGTTGAACCCGTGCGTGCCACATCTCGCGCTGCTTTTAGGAACGTAGGCTACGGCGTCGCGTTACTCCGTTCTGAGCGCAAGGTGCGCCACTTTCAACGTGGGCTACGCTAAATCCCTGCCACTACTGCCGCAACTGCACTGATTTCAGCGTGGCCTACGTGCGTCATCGTCCTTCACCTTTGCCCCACATATTTTTGCAGTTCTTCAGTTTAGTCCTCCAACTTCTCCAATACTTCATTTCCATCCAAAACGACTCGAATTCAGCCTAAGTACCTACAAAACACATAAACAAAACAAAACAACGTAATAACACATATAAAACACGAAATAAAGCATAACGATCTCGATTCTATAGCAAAAATACAAGTATTAAGAAGAGATAAACTCTAAAATATAGAGTTTATCAAGACACTTGAGGTGGATCAAAAAGGAAAAAATATTCTATAAAGATAACATTTACAAGTATAATTTTGGTTTTTACATGTCTTTAGATAAGACATAATATGGTCATTTTCTATAACTTTTATGAATTTTAGAAGCAAATGATGCTTCTTTGGGCCACTTTTAGAAGCAACTTAGGAGGAAGAACACGATGTCTCGAACTAGGCATACCCCTCTATATTCATTCTTCATCTCTCTTAGGCAAAAGGGCAGAATAACTATGAATAACAAAATCTTGTGCATCAGTTTAAGCAAGGAAGAATTCATATAGTCTGCCAAAAATTTCTTTCCTTTCTAGAAATCATAAAGAAAGAAAGAATATAGATCCAATTTCTCTAATGGATTCATTTGAGCTAAATTTTTTTATAGCGTTAAGTTGTATACTTTACTGGTGCAATAAAATTTTTTAGTTTAAAAAATAAAACATAAAAAGAAACAAACATACAATAGTTACTAACTTACAATTTCAAACATGACACAGTGGCAAAAGAAAATGATGCTTTGGTCAAGAACATATCAAGATTCCTGCTTTAGCTAGATTAACAAGATTAAAGAGTAAATTACAAATTTCAAAGTAAACAAATGATTTTTGAATGAAATCATAGACATCTGATTAGTTTTAAACTTAAGTTCTTGTCCATCAATTGTGAGATGCACCTCGAATATTAATGTCAAGAAAAAAATTACTATATTTTTCTTTTTGGTAAATTGTCAAATATCAGATTTGAAGTCCCGATTACTACCAATTACAAGTATAATTGGGTTTTTACATGTCTTTAGATATGTTTTTGCCATTACAACCAATACTAAAACAACTACCAAAGAAGACTCTCGGACGTCGAAAATCGAGATTAAGTTACTTGAAAATGAAAATGAGAGGCAGGTCACATTCTCTAAGAGAAAGGCGGGAATCTTCAAGGAGGCTAGTGAGATTGCTGAGTTGTGGGAGGCTCAGGTCGGGGTGGTGTTATACTCACCCGCAGGGAAGCCATTCTCCTTCGGCGCACCCATCCATTGAAAGGATTGCGTACCGATATCTCTACAATGTTAATGATATGCCCATTGTTCCTACTCTAGTACCCTATTTTGTTGATGATGATCTTGCACAGTCTTTCCGAAAGATGAAGATCAACGACGTGTGTCGTCAGATCGAAGAACTGAAAGAAAGGTTGGATGAGCAGCTGAAAGGAGAAGCAGAAACCCAATTATGCCCCGATAAATGTTCGCACTCATGTATCATGAGATATATTTATATATTTAGATTCATACAAATGTATTTGTATTTAGCTAGTAAAAAATACTCAGTACTGCATACATGTACATTAGTTACAATTACAAACATGACACGGGCAAAAAAAATGATGTTTTGGTCAATACTCAAGAACATACCAAGATTGATGCCTCAGCCAGATCCAAGATTTAAAAGAGTAAATTGCAAATTTCAGTTAAACAAATGATTTTTGACTGAAATCATAGATATTTTAGTTTCAAATTTAAATTCATGTCCATCTGTGAGATGCACCTCAAATATCAATGTAGAAAAAAAAATACTTACATGCATCTCAAATATCAATGTAGGAAAAAAATACTTACATAATTTTCTTTTTCTGTAAATCGTTGATTCGATTTTAAAATTCGGTTCATGATTAAAACATTGATCTCTTTCATCATCTCTGATTTGCAACTCATCGGACAACATTGAGTACATCACCATCTCTTGCATTAGATTTTGCATATCACCTGCCGCGGTATGCATTTTGCTATTGAGAAATGACACAAATTCATAAGAGTTATAGAAAATGACTACGTTATGTAAAATTTAGGGATTTAATTGGCGACGAAACAACGTGATTGAAGATAGTTGTCAATAAAAAACCATTAGGAATTTAACCGGCGATGAAACTAAAGCGTGATTGACGATAGTTGTCAAAAACCGTTGCGGTTTCAAAAAAGACGGCATTTACAGAACTATTATATAAACTTTTAAGGTGTGTTTATTTAGCCCGATTGGGGGCTGGATTAAATTAGCAAATTTTGGAATACATGAAAGTAATATGGTCTAGAAGAAAAATCCATTAATATATAGAGGCTAATTTACTAAACACAATAAAAAAAAAATTATCTCTGTCTCAAAATTTGTACATATAACTTTATATAATATATATATATAAAATATGTATGTAAATAGTAATACTGCCTTGATCCATATCACAATTATTGTGATGATTTGTATTTTTTTAGCAATACATTTAATCATTAGATTATTTTTGTATTTTCTTTTTATTTATTAGCAATGAATATCTTTTACTAGTTAGCTATAAATGTATTTGAATGAATCTAAAAAATACAAAATATATCTACTGTGATATAGATTGCGTAACATTTACAAGTATAATTTGGGTTTTTACATGTCTTTAGATATGTTTTGCCATTACAACCATTACTTGTTCAACTTGATCTTCTGCCATTACAAGAAAAACAATACGTAATTCTTTAACATGGGCTTAAAGTTTACAAGGCCTTTTTTTGGCAACTAAACGGGGCCCCAAATTAAACTATCCAAAATTCCTTTTCCATCCCCCAAATTCAAAAACCCTAGAATCTAAATTCGAAAAAAAAAAAAAACAAAAGTAGATTATTTTAATCCCTGATTGTCCAGAATCTTACCGACATAGAAGTGTGTGATAATGGCAAGCAACAACAACAATAATGGAGAACCTAGCACAGCTCCGCAACCAGGTCAATGGTACGACATCACTCTAGGCCCCTCCTTCAGAGATCATCAACAACACTTCTCTCCAAAGTTTTGCACTTTAAGATGTAAGAAGAATTTCTATTTTAATTGTTTACTTTACCTGTTTGTCTGTTTGGTTGGCTGAGAAATTCCCAATTGTCTTCTCTATTGTAGATGAGTTTAAGCCAGCTTCGATTGATAAGAGCCAACCAGGAAAACTCCACAAGAAGGATAACACAGTTAATGTGGAGTTTCAGAATAACCAACCTGGTAAACCAAAGGTGACTTTCCAAGGAACCAGTGAGGATTACAAAGATAATGATGCAATTCTATTCTTTGATGGAGATACTTTTCGCTTGGAGAGGTTGCACCGAGCAGTTAAGCGATTGAGGCATGTTCGGCTTCCTGGTGATTCTGCTGCCTCTGGCATTGTGGACTCCTCACCGGCCGGTGGCAAAGGAGTGAAAGTTATGTCTGTAAACAAAGGAACACTTCATCATCTACCTGTGAGTTTCCTTTTACTTCACATGTGTAAAGTAGTATCGTTGTGAAAGTGATTACTCATTAACCTATTTCTTTGAGATTTTACTGTTGTTATTTAATATCAGATGTCAATTCAGTTCATTTTTTAACCTGACACAGTTTTGGTTTGAAGATTTCTTTAATAGTGTAGTTTCTTAATAATTTCATTAGTCGTTAAGATTTTTCTATTTTCTTCCAGGCTGATGTGCAATGGATGGATGTTGGTGATTCAGAGAGCACAGGTATGATTTTTCTCAATTGACGTAGAAACATGTTTCTTTATTTGATGTCTGACTGTACTTCAGCTCTCTGTTTAGAAGAAAAATCTGAAATTTCATTCTTTGTACATGGCATTTAAATTACAACAGTTAAGTTTACTTTACTTTTGTGTACAGAACCTAAAATGAGAATAATATGGATAATCCATATTCCATTCCCGAGGATACCCTTTCAAGACTACAAACCACATCTCCATACACCAAGGATGAAGAATCTGATGAGCAGGTAGACATACTTAATGACGACGATGATGACATCACTGGGACGGTTAATACAGAAAGTGCTACAGTTAAGAAGTTCACCGGCCTTGATATCGATATAAACTTACCACATCAAGCCGAGACCGACGACGAGATAGCCGACGTGGATATTGTGGAAGCAGATAAGGTCCCGAATGCTGCAGAAGCGCTTAGAGCTCAAGTGAATGCAGAGGGAAGAGGTGTTGGGACTTCAAGCTCAAGCAGTAGCAGCAGCGGCAGCAGCGGAAGCAGCAGCGACACGGCAAGTGGTAGTGGAAGTGTGACTAGTAGTAGTGACACCGAAAGCAGTGGCGGTGATACTGTCAACTCTATCTAAGAGACATGAAAGTCATTCTAAGATCGTCCTGCACTGACATAGCGTGTCTTCTTGTGCATAGAACAGCCCGTCGTTCTCCCTTTTTAAATTTAGTTGCTAGCTTGTATCTTAGGAGTTGTAGGAAGTCAAATGAATTTAGTGATTTTGTACTGATAGAAATTGATAAGTGGAATCCTATTTAGTACTGTAATTTAGTGAGGTTCCATTTGATAGTGGCATTAGACTGGACTGGAGAGAATAGGATTGGGCTGGATAGTATTGGATTGGACTAGACTAATTTTTAATCCAGTCGTGTGTTTGATATGTATCGACTAGACAGAATTAAATAACATCTAAATTTCTAAAATATCCATTATTCCTCCACCATACTAGTACTGCTATATATACATTTACGTATAGCCTCATTATTCCTCATCTTCGAGTGGTTTGCTTGTGTGCGTAGTAGGAGACATTAAATTACCAATTTGTTCCTATATTCTTTTTCTTGGTGTTATTGGGCCTGAATTTTTTGAATGGGCTTTAGCCCATATCAAATTTTCCGAATTCTAGATTGTTTATTCCAATTCGTCACTCACAGGTCTGCTTGTTAAAGAGCTTTCTTCTACTTCTTCTCAATGAAAAACAGCATGGCCATTGTTAAATGAGATATCACCATTCATTCGCCAACTTAAGAATTACATATATTGAAAAGAGAAAATTTCATTCAAAAGAAAAATATATTTCAACTGATTTCAGCTAATCAAAATGATACAAACAGATAGGTAACTGAATTTAAAATCTAAGCACCTTCTTAAGTAGAAGTCATTAGCTCGAAGATGACGTTGTCAAACTAGATCAGAAACTGTCTATCTTATTAATAATTTCATATGACTATACTACTTACCGTAAAAGCATTTTGATATACTCAATCTTCTCAAATTCATTACTTTCCTGTAGAAAAAACTTTTCAAATTGAGGGTTTTCGGCAAATGTTGTAAGAACCTTGAAAACAACTTCCCGGTTGAATCCTAATCGCCTGAGCTGTTCTCCTGCAGGCACCTCTTTTGGACCTTCTGTGATCATCTCAGCTAGCCTTCCCAAATCGGCTTGAGCATTCGCCATTGTCTCGGCAAACACTTCAATGAAAATTTTCAGCTTGATCGCTTCGACTACGCTTGCGACTTGACTTACTACCAGCAGAACTTTCACTTGCACCACTCTCTATCACCATCTCATCTTCAGCAGCCTCCACGGGTCTCTCAAGCACCACCTTCATTTGCACGATCGCTACCAAAAATCCTGATTAGACGATCATACTCCTTGAATGGTTTCTTCGCAAGATTTTTGCATTTTTATGTTTCTGCAAAATTGATAAAATAATATGAATAATGTTAAAGGTACTACATATGACATTGTTGCCTTATTAGTATGTATAGTCTAACATTACAATTAAGCAGATAGCTTAACAACCTAACTAAACATCAATCCGGTAGATAAGTGATGATACACTACAAATTTAGTTAGTTTGTCAAATAATTATGATCATATTTTATGATTCAAATAAAGAACTACACGCCTTTTTATTGTTTATGATTATGAATCACAACTATAATATTAGTTACCTCTCGCATACGCAATCCAAACCTGCTTCGTTGTCCATGGCAGGGGCGGATCCAGGATCGAGGTCGGGTGGGATCGAAAGTAGTCATGGATTTTTCAGGAGGCCAATGCATGATTTCATTGGGTGGGATCGATGGGACTTTATTATCCATATCGAATTTAGTTAATGACATTTAATCTTGGTATATTTTTTTCCGTAAATTATAGTGTATCCAAGACTTTAATATTGTGAAAAATTCAAGTCGCACATGCGAATTTTTCTATTAAATTAAATCATGATTCATAAACAAATTAAACACAAATAATAATTAATTTTACTAATTAACTGAAATTTAATTCATTTAAATAAATTTATTACTATTAGTATTAAAAAAAATTTGTAAAATTTACCTCGATAGAATGATACTAAAATATCAATAAAAATGAACTATTTATATTTGAGGATTCATTTTTAAAGTTTTAGTAATCATATTTTTATAAAGAGAAAATATTTCAAGAAAAAAATATATTTAAAGACTAGAAAGTTTAATAGTCATATTTATAAAAATTATATATGGATAACATATAATTTTTAAAATAAATGATAGAATGAAAAAAACATGAGATTCGAACCCATGATAGAGCCGGAATCCACCTAAGAATCTTACCATTAGGCTAAGTTATAGGTTTGTTTTCTCCTAGCTGAGCACAATTTATATAATATCTTAATATAATTTAATTTTTTTCAAAAAGTCAGGTGGGATCGATGGTCCCTCAACTTGTATGTCAGGTCCGCCCCCGCACGGTAACACATTTCTTCGTGTCATTCTAGCCAAAGCCACTAATACCCTTCATGTCAATCACACGCTGCTAGCTTTTTAGTCCATCCTTTCATCTTATTTTCAACTTGTTCAGAGATCAAGAACAATCTTAGGGATTAAAGTTTTCATTCTTCCCACTACATCTAAATAGATTTCAATCCTGAAAGTATTGTTAGCTCCCTTTCCATCTTGAGCAACAATTTCCTCCAAGACACCAAGTAAAGTATCTTCTTCATGCTTTGTCCAAATTCGTCGTGACCGCTTTGAATTCTTCATACTCGATTCTAGAACAATCGAGATAACCATGAAAAGAAAATCTCTAGATAAAAAGCATTCCAAATTCCAATCAACTCATCATATAGTAAGATCAAGGGTCTAGGTCGCACATAAACTCAAGGGAGAAAATGATCGGAGAACAACTAAAATAGCCATAACGAAAGCGATTTATAATAAAAACCAAGCAAAAATACAGCAGATGTATTAACATAATGGATCAATCATGTTAAGCAAGAAACGAAAGTATTTGTGGGTCTCACTCACCTTTAACCCGTGAAGGCGAGTCTTGGCGCAATCGGTTAAGGCTGTTCCTTTACGGCCCGGAGGTCACGAGTTCGAGTCACTGAAATCAACCTCTTTGCAAAGTCACGGAAATGTACTTTACAATTGCAAGGGGAAGGCCGCGTACTACGACATCCTCCCTCATACCCCCCAAAACGGGTAGCCTTAGCGCACCGAAGTTTGCCCTTTTACTCACCTTTTAACCCATCATCTTCTTTGTTGTTTATATCTCATGATGAGACATGTCCCCTCATGTCAAGCAGACATGTTCCTAATCAAGTTCCCACATATTTCCTACTTTCATGCATGGGAATAGGAGGCTCTTAAAAATGCATATGGAGTAGGTTAAACCAAAGCAATTCCGTCCCCCACTGGGTACCAGCATTGACAAATTATGCAAAGGGATATTAGTTATCAGTAGCTGACACTTGATAACATCCACAATGCATAATGAGTATCAAATCAAGAGAATGGCTCTGACACAAGAAATTTTCATTCTACGTTGAAAACATTTGGGCACAAAAAACAAGTCCACATGGCAGAAGAATTACCAATAATTCAGAGGGATACTGCAATTTAGTCCAGTCCAGTCACTGTCCCATGGGTTATCAAACGGACCCTAAAGAAGCAGAGTATTTTTTTTTCATTTGGTTTTTTGCCAAGCTTGTGCTGGCAATAGGATGATTGTATATGGAAATGCTTGATGCCCAAAATTTTAGAATCTCAAATCAAACGAGATATGATATCACTTCAAAGTGAAGTGCGGAAATTACTATTTCTTCACAGTTGCTGTAACTGTAAACTCAATCACATAAGCCAAAAATGGCTTCACACAAATCTCTCGAATTCTTAAAATTTTACTTCATGGTTACTTGAGATCTGCAAATTGCATGAATCTACAAGCCATGTCATGATTCTCAAACTGGAGTAGGTGATTCCTTTCCACTTTCAGTGCCTTTTTTCCTCGTCCTGTAGAAATTTATGCTCAGATGGCAAGTTTTTCTTGGCTTTGGCACTCCCTTCAACATTCCAATACTCCCACACCCGGGTTTTGGGTGGCGGCGATGCATCGGCAATGGGGGCAACTAGTCCTGGCTTGCCGTCGTCAATAACTTCATCTACCAAACCATAGTCCTTAGCTTCCCAAGCATTCATGAAATTGTCACGATCGGTGTCCAATTCAATCTGCAAAATTGGAAGAAGATGTGAACAAAATGCGGAGGCTTGTATTTAGATTGTATGCAAAACATATAGAAGTTGGGATGCTCAACCTGATCTACTGACTTCCCAGTTACTCTTGATAATATCTTGTTCAACTTGATCTTCTGGTATTGCATCTCTCTTATGCGTATGCTAAAATCTGTTGACTGATATCCAAACCCGAAAAAGAAAAAGGAAATTCAGTTTAGGACCGGACAAAGGCTGGCGTAATAAGATCCCTTTACTTGTCCAGTTCATAATAGATTGGCAACACAGAGCATATAAATTTCTGAAATTTAGAAGTCACGCTATTTAAGCATTTTTCTACATTCCCTTACACTGAGGGCGTATGTCTAAACACCAATAACTATACTGACATTGAGTAAAATAACTAGAGCTACGAGATAGTCAGGAAGAAAAAAAAGGAAAAAAAAAAAGGAGAAGAAGAAGAAGAAGAATAATAAACCAGATGAATGAAACAAGACTTTTAGCATTTTCTGTACCAATAAAGTTCCAAAATCAATAATCAACTCTAAGTCAGAGAATAATATTCAGGTGCTCAGAGCGCTAGGCAGTTCATTTTAATCCTAGGAATTTAACATGAATGTCCACACACACAGAGAATAAAATAAAAATGGAGAGAGAACAAGTGCTCACTTTACCACCACCAGTTCCAAGAGGTTGGTGGATCATCACTCTTCCATTGGGCATGCAAAATCTCTTCCCTTTTGAGCCAGCAGCAAGGAGAAATGCGCCCATAGACGCAGCAAGGCCCAGAGCAAACAGTTGAAACATCGGCTTTGCACAACTTCATGGCATCATAGATTCCCATTCCTTCAACGTGGACATTAAAACCAAAAAAAAAAAAAAAAAAGGTCAGAAAAACAAAATTGACACTAAACATAGGATTATATGTAAGAAAACATGCAAAACTAGTTTATCTAACAATAGAAATAATGCATTCATGGCCTAAAACATTAGTAATTTCGTTCCACTATTAATAAAAAAGAACCTTCATACTAAATTGGCTATCACTTGCGTATCCAGTTGATAGACGTCACTGCCTATTTAATGCACTTTTGCAGCTCAAAATAAGAATGTGTTCGAAAGTTAACACATGCTCAAGTCTATACAAAGCGTACCAGCAGTAACAGAGCCTCCGAGGTGAATTAATGAACAACCTAATGTCCTTGCTTGAGTCTTCAGCATCCAAGAACAAGAGCTGACTTATCACAAAATCTGCTGTCACGTCATCCACCTGGTTGCAAACAGAAGAAAGAAAACTGTGATCTTTACACTCAAATTCTCAACATTGAAGTTACATTTAGACATGAACAGAATGGTCTAGCCATATTCATGGACTCTTAACAACAAATATCAGAACATTAGAACTACAAATCAGCAGAAAGATCCACCTTAAACACTAGTGTTTGATATGCCCCTCTAAAGTCTCATTTCTCTATCACACATCAACAGCACCATGCCATTACTATTCGTTACCAATCAGAAAAAACACAAAGGCCATATCCCAAATTGCCCTCATCAAAACAAATACAGTTCAGACGAATAACAATAATCAAAACCCCTCTTTGAGAAAATTCAAAACATGAACCGAAAAGAGGGAAATGTTCTTGAGAACAAAACCTGAGAGCCCAAGAAGACGATTCTCTGACGCAAAGAGCATGTTGGTCGTATCCAATTCTTCGAATCTAGGCAAGTAGGGAGCTGAAGAATTCAAATCAGACAAATCCCAGTTGCCAGTTAATGTCTGTCTTCCTCTTGAAACAGAACTAAACGAGCTGTTTGATGCCTTAACACAAACACGTTTGTGTTTTCTGTTTCTACCATTGTTAACAAGTGGAGAGCTTTTGGAAAAGTAGAGTGGCCTTGAGATTGAATTTGCAGCAACATACGAATACGATGATGATAAGCTCATCTCCATTTTTTTTTGTTTCTTCAACTGCTTCCACCACCTGCTTGATTTTCCTCCAGAGCTTCTATGGCTAAGAAAGTTTGGACCTTTGGGTTTAACTTAACGCTAATAAGGACGCGTTTTGAACAATTGAAAAGTTTCTGGAAAGCATTGTTTAAATTGAAAGGTTGAGGGAAATATTGTACTTTTTAATTTTAAATATTTTGGGAATAAAGAAAACATTTTTACAACTTTAGAACAATATGACGCCATTTGATGTAGTTACAAAGATACAAACTTTCAGTCCATAGAAGCTCGGGAGGAACGCATCAAAGAAAGAAAGAAGTTAAGAATTGCAATGGCATCACAATTCACAGCATGAAATCATCGCCCTTCCTCCAAGTAGCAACTGATAAAAGGGAAAAGGTAAGGAGTAAGGGACAATTTCAAATTTTAGTAAAATTTGGTTCTTTGAATCATATAGGTTTTGATTGCATTAAGAGTTTGATACCTAGCTAAATTTCTTCTCGGAATTCGAATTGAACCCACATTTTCTTTTTTGAAAATCTAGCCCTAATTTACTTGCTGGAGTTCACTGATCCTTATTGTCTCGACAACAAGCTCTCACAAGTCCGCAGATATGGTTTTGTTCCTAACCTTAGTTTCAGAATTATGTGTTGTTTTTTATTATTATATGCAGCCCTGATCTTGAAGCTTTGTTTATTGATAGTGTTACTTATGACTGTTGTTTATTCTGATTAAAAAGATTATGGTACAAACAAAAGCTGCTTGACAATTCTGAAACTGTGAAATGTGTTAGGTAAAGCAGCAGCTTTTGCTAGTTTGGATCAGCCAAAGATTTTCAGTGTTTTATTAGCTCCTAGTTTGGAAAAACTCCATTCGATTCTTTAATATGATAAAGGAAAAATAAAAAATCCTGTGATCTGTGCTTAGATTTATTTTAGAGTCCTTATTTGTCTATCAAGCTGTAAGAAATCTATGTTATCATGCTCTTAGGTACCTAGTGAAGGAGATGCATTATCTGTTAAAAGAAACGCAGAAGAGAACGATCCACCAGAACGTAAGAGGAAAATGAAAAGGAAGAAAAGGAAACATGAAACAGCTGGCCCTCGCCCTGCTTGCTCGTGGGTGTTTTTCAGGTATGAGATATCGCTCTCTGTTTTTGGATACATATACTAACACAGTGATGAGTAGTTTATTGTTCCAAGTTCTAACATCAAAATGGGTGTTGTTAGTCGGGAGTTTATGAAAGAGTACAAAGCTTCTCATCCGGAGTCATCTGGAATTAAAGATGTAAGATTTGTTATTTACTTGGACAAGAAACAGAAAATCAATTACTCCATTTAAAATTTATTTAGTTTTTTGTTTCCTGGTTGTTAAAGATATTCTTTGATAAAATTGGTTACTTTTCTTTCTATGTAGGCCACAAAGGCGGCTTCAGATGCTTGGAAGTCAATGAGCCTTGAAGAGAAAGCTAAATACACGAAACAATCTCGAGAAGTGTGGGATAATTATCTGATTACCGCTCCAATCCGTCCTCCCAAACCAAGAAAGCAGGCCAAACTAGTCACAAGATGCTCTCCTGGTCGATTACTCAATGTACTCCAGCGCCTTGCCCCAGAGCAGAAAGAAGCTGTAAAAAGCATGGGTTTTGGTAGTCTCCTTAACCTCAGATGTCGGACACTTCGACGAGGTTTGTGTCTTTGGCTGTTAGACAGATTTAACACTGAACGCTGTAGCTTGGACATCTGTGGTAAACATGTTCTATTATGCCCAAGTGATGTTGAGCTTGTAATGGGATTAGCATCGAGTGGGAAAGATGTCGTGAATTCTGGTCCTGAGGAATTAATAACAAACTTTCGCCAAAGCTACAATGCCACGAATCATGGGATATCCGTGCGCCTTCTAGAAGAGCGGCTGGCTGCTCGAGATGCAGGAGAGGACTTTAAGAGGTCATTTGTCTTATATACATTGGGTACCCTTTTGGCCCCAACTGCTAGGCTTGATGCCAGTCCTTCATTCCTGCACTTTCTTACTGATATGGATGCTGTTCATCAGTATAATTGGGGGAAATTTGTACTTGACCGCCTAGAGGAGTTTTTCTCGCCTCTTTTCTTGATGCCAGTCCTTCATTCCTGCACTTTCTTACTGATATGGATGCTGTTCATCAGTATAATTGGGGGAAATTTGTACTTGACCGCCTAGTTAGGGAGGTTTCTCGTTATCGTCAAGGGAAGCAGCATGCTGTTGGTGGCTGCCTCTTGTTTCTTCAGGTAGAATAAAAATTACTTGTGGAAATATATGTGATATCTTTTCCTTTCTCATATATGTACATTGGAAATTGCCTCTGATATTTTAAGTGCTCCTCAGCTATTTTACTACGAGAGTGTCTCCATTGAGGGAGCTGGTGCTTTGAACCCTAATGATGTTCCCCGTTTGTCGTCTTGGGGTGAGGAAGAGATTTGTCAGAGAGAAAAAAGAGAGAAACAGCTTGGTGGCTATGGATTTGGAGAGGTATTCTTAAATTGGCAATGTATCCTGCATTTATATGTTTTAATTATCATTAAAAAGAAGTAGGGGAATTCTGATTGATTGGTTGAACTCTGGTGATAATTATCTGAAGGTGATAAACAAGGAAAAGTGCCTTGGTGCAGAATCAGAGGAGAATCTTGATGCCTTTCCAACTTGTAGCATAGACTCTGGTTCAGAGTCATTGGAGAATGGAAGTCAAGTTGATGCCTTCCCAATTCGTAGCATACATTCTGGGTTTACCCATGAAAACTCTGTAAACAGTTTGGTATAAAGGCCTAGTCATACTTATTCATTGATGCAGAAGCAAAATATGTCTTTGTATTATTTTACATCAGTAATCTGTTTTGCTATTTCTTTTCAGGCACAGATACCTAGTGAAACTGTAGTCTGTGGGGATATTGAGGTGGTTTTCGACTCTGACGGGAGATCATGCCGGAATAAAAACTACGGCTGCAACAAAAATATCGATCTCATGGACGACGACGACCATGAGGAGTCGTGTATTTATGCACCTTGCTCGTGTCCCCTTCCACAATGCAATTTTATTGGCTCATCTGATCAGTTGTGTTTACACTTCACAGCTAGCCATTGGGATTGTGGAAGGAGATTTCAGTACAACTCCCCTTTGTCTGTCTCGTTGGAGATACTCGAGCAGTTTCTTGTACTCCAAGCTGAGGATGACGGCGTTCTGTTTCTGCTCAACAAGAGTATCGAAAACATTGGAAATACAGTCATGGTAACTTGTGTAAGGCCAAGCATATCAAAGGACAAGTTCTTTTACAATCTTGCTGTGCGAAAAGGCACCAGCACTCTTCGATTGAAATCGGAAACCGAGAATTATCCTGGACGGGTTGAAGGTTTTCCTCGGACAGATTTTCTGCTGGTTCCATATCATTTCTGCGTTTCGTCTGGACAGCTTGACTTGGAGGTCTGTATATGGAATTCTGAAGAATCTTCTTCTTGCTCTTAATGTGACAAACCGCGAAGTACACCGGCGGATATGATGTCTCTCCACCCTGGAAACACATGTCTGAGAGCTTTGTAATGAAAAGAAAAGTAGGTGCCAGTTTGTAGAATTTAGTGACAGGCCGTCCATGAAAGCAAATTACGAAGTTTTCTTCTGTTTTAGCTTCTATAAACATAATACTAGAGTTTAGAGTTCAATTAAATTATGTTACCTTGCATTCGATCTAACAGAAAACTATAAGTTTAGGACGTTATCATGTTGTCGATAATTTTTTTATGAACAAATGTTGTGGATAAGTTATCACTCACAACAAGTCACAACATTATTCTTTATTATTATTATTGTTATTATTTTGGTTTTATCACAACAGTTTGTTCTTTAGGTTAAACTTCAAAGTTCCATTATGTGTCGAAATGTCTTACAACCATAAGAAATAAATTAGCCAGGCAAAGAAACATGAGCTAAAGCATGTGCATGTGCCACTTTGTTTCCTTCTCACTCGACGACTGGAAACAATGTAAAGCAAGATGCTTAAAGGAAGCCACAGCTAGAGAAGCTAGGAGACGCAGAGTTCAGCTCCAAAATTAGCAACAAACAGTCCCTTTCAATGATAATGTCTTCCAACTCCAAGCTGGCAGCAAGCAGTAGTGCCTTATGAGCTAGCGCCTCGGCATGAAATGCAGAATCGGCAAGTTCAATGCGACCAGCTGCCGCACCCAGCACCAGACCGTTATGACCTCTGACAACAAATCCATACGCATAAATCTCCGACTATCACGGATGTAAGCTGCATCAAAGTTAATGTTATATATAGACACCTTGACTCGGTTTTTGCCAACAAACATGGCGTTGCTACTGCACAGTTGAACCAGCCACAGAATTCGAAGCCACCACATTACTTAGAACATCAAACCAGGGTGTAAACCCAATCACTGCCGAACCAATCATTTGACAATTACTAGCAAATACACACTCATTTCTGTTCTTACATATATATCCACCAAAGCTGAGGGCAAAATTTAGTCAAATCAGTTTCATTCAGACTCCTGAAAAAGAGTCATTGCCAATAATTATTATGACAACAGTTAAAATAGTAAGTACTACCTCCTTCCCTAATTAACGGTCACGTTTGGGAGTACATTCAATCAAACCAGGTTTATTACAAGACTATTGTCCAATTTTTGGTTTATAGTTGTTGTACAGTATGTGGCTTTTACTCCACACAACCTTTTCGCTTCTGCTACTCATCAACATTCAGGCTCCATTTTTTCGTTTCGTCTTTCGTCTCGACTCGACTCATTTTGACTCATTTTCGATTCATTTTGATTCCAAAATATAACTTAATTCATATCAATTAATCATAATTAAATATATTATATTTTATATCATTAAGTACCACTATATATTTAAAAAATATTATAATATATATTCAACCACACACATCAATCATCCACTATCTACACTACACTTTTTAATATTATTATAATATATATTTAACCATATATCAATCATCCACTAACTCATCCAATTAACCAAAATCACACTCAATTATCTAAATTATTACTCTTTCATTGTAACCGAGGTTTATCCTTTTTTCGGTAGTTCGTTTTTGGACGACGCTCTCCCTCCTCACGTATGGTTTTCTCAAGTGGTCTCTATCGACGTGTTCAGAGATAAGTGACGATAACTAATTCGATCCACCTAATTAAGTTATTAATAAAATTTAATCTCTTATATAAAAAATCATCCAAAACCACAACCAAACACAAATCGAGACGAGTCAAAGCGAAAGGAAAAAGAAACGGATCCGGTGCATATCGTTCCTTAAAATTAACAACTAGCTAATGCAATTTTTCCAGGTAGATAGTGCTGTGGTGTGACATGTGTAACTCTAACTTAAGTATGTGTGATGTGCTGCTACTTTAAAAGTAGTAATAGGCCTCTTGAGCTGTTTATACACACACCAAAAGTAATAATAATACAAGATAAAGATCCATGCCCTTCAATTAACTAGGCATTTGTTTGCATTCCAAACTCTCTTGTTCTTTCTCTTATTTTCTTATTTGCAGCAAAATTAGATATCATACTATAATAATCATTCTTTATAATATATACAGATTTTCTGATTTTTTTCACAAGCTTTAGTGGAAACATAACTTTACATTTATAGTATGATTTTAAATTTATGATTTAGAAATTTTGAGTTATTTTGATTTTATGATTTTGTAAACAAAAAAATTTGAAATAGTTTGACTGATTTTTTTCCAAGTATATTTTTTTAGCCAAATAGGCTTCGTGTTAGTAGGAGGCCATGCAGCCAAATGTCTAATAAATAAAATATATGTGATATTTATTAAAATCTGTAATTTTTATGTCTAAAGACGTGTTTGGTTTGCGGTTTTTTTAATTTTTTAATATTTATCTCTTAAGTTCACTAATCCCATCTTAAGCTATAAAATAATAATAATATATTATATTTTATTATTTTATCTTATCTTATCTTATTATATTATATTAGAATTACTATTAAATTTTTATATAACAAACAGAAGAAACCAAACACGTAATTAAACTTAAAAATTACAATTTTAAATAAATGTCATATTTTTTTCTATTTATTGAGTGTTGGTTGTACAACCTCCTATACGCGATAAGATAAATTTTTTTTTTTTTTAAAGTAAGAAAAAAATCAAAAAGGTAAGTCAAAAATCTATTATTTATTTTAAACAAACTATATATATTATAATAACAAAATCTTTTAAGTTGCTTTCTTTGGCGATTTTATTCCATTTTTAAAATTTTGTTTTAAGTCTTTATTCAATTATCTGGATTATTTCAGTTTGTAATTGCTTTAATTCATTGCCGTTTTTCCATGTAGCAAAGTCTTGTCCAGTTGGACTTTTCATCTTAATGTGAAAAAAGAAATATATAAAAACAAGGTTTTTAAAATTGAATCAATCGTAGAGTCACCCCTATAATTAGAATCCTTTATTATCCAATTAGATTTTTTTCTTTTATTTTTTAATATAAAATATAAAGGAAATATTTAGGCTTATGGAAAGACAGTTATAGGCTTATTGGAAACGTTCCGAGTTGTTTGGATTGTTCTTAGTTGTAATCTTGCTGGAATCTAATGTCTAAGTGGTAGGTGCTTGCTTTTGAAAGCGTTCCAAGTTGTAATTTCAGCATTTGAAGCAGTTCCTTGTTGTAGGCTTGTTGAAAGCTGCCTCGAGTTGTAGTTGTTTGACACAA
>JANIEQ010001693.1:0-18101 GCA_024708375.1 Oxalis stricta | reverse complement strand
GATATTTGCAATCAGGTTTTATTCATCTGGGAGCAACTGCAGTGTTCAGTTTTTTAATTCCTGGAAAAGAATCGGTAAGTGTTTCGTTCCACTTTGTTCTAGTAATCTTCTTGTCCGAAAAGGATGAAAATCGAATGGTGATTGCAGATAATAATTGTTGTATTTGACGGAGAGAGCGGGGTTTGGGTTTAATAGAGGCCGCTACGAGGTTTAAGAGGGTGGTGGTCGGCGTTCGAACGGCGGAGGAAGTGGTGGCTGGGGTTGAAGGAGACGTGTGGCTGTAGAAGAAGAGAGATGCGACGGGATTGAGAGAGAGGGGGCTGAAAGTGTGATAGGAAGAAGATTATGGTTTATTGTAAAGTTTAATTAATTTAATTAAATTTTGTTATAAGTAATTAGATTAGATTAGGATAGAAATTTGGGTTTAATTGGATGGTTTGATTATTAATTTTTGGGTTTGGTTCGTATAATTGAAATCCCTTTCTATTGGTTGTTTTTGGCTTCAAGGAAAACGTAAATGTTGAGATTAAAAGGGTAAATTTTATATTTAAAAGGATAAAATAATTTAAAAATATTTGAAATATGTAACCGTTAGAGTTGTGAAGAAATTGGATTTTATGAAACTGAATAAAAATTATTTTTTTGTGTTTTTTGAACTAAAGTCAATTGGTCTTCACGAACAATATATATATAAAAGGTAATAATAATAAATAATGATATCCACGTAGACAAGCATTAATTTAAGGAAAATAAATTAATCTTCATTAATAAGAGAACATGTCAGAATATGGACAAGTCAGTACAAGATTTCTAACGACCCCCTTCAAGCGAACGAGAAGCTCACGAACACGGAGCTTGGCAGCAAGTAAGCGAAAGCGAGGCGCAGATAATGGTTTGGTAAAAATATCAGCTGATCCGATCTCAGAGACGATACGAAGCTGAACCTCCAAAGCTTTGCGAGCTACTCTTTCGAACATAATGATAGTCAATCTCGATGTGTTTCGTCCGAGCATGAAACACCGGATTAGCCGAGAGAAAGGTAGCTCCAATATTATCACACCACAAGACAAGGAGTAGAAGTAATCGGAACATGTAACTCAACCAAAGTGATTGGAGCCATGCTAGCTCGAGTTGCGGCCACGGATAAGCCACGATATTCCGCTTCGCGTCTTGATTTAGACACGAGAGACTTGTTTTTGAACTCAAGAAATGATATTTGGGCCGAGATAAACACAAAACCCATTAGTAGACCGCCTATCATCGGGACAAATCCAGCCCAATCTGCATCGATAAAAGCTTGTAAGCTGAATAGGAGGCGTGGAAAAACCCCAGCAATTTAACAGTTGTAGACGGCTGAATAAATAGAGCAAAATGCATGGTACCTGCAAAAAGCGCAGAATTCTTTTCTGCAGCCTTCCAATGTTCCGTTGTAGGCGCATGCATGAATTAGGCAACCTTATTTACGGAATAAAGCCAAATCTGGTCGAGTAGCAGGCCAAGTATTGAAGAGAACCAACCACACTTTTGTATAAGTCGTGGATCGAGAAAATGGGTCACCATCCAAACTAGACGAATCCGACTAGAGGCCATGAGGAGAAGCTTGTGGCTTTGATGTGGTCATCTTAACTCTTTGCTAGAAGCTCACGAATATACTTAGTGCTCACGTGAGATACAAGCTCGCAGCAGTACGTCGCATACCTCAATGCCAAGAAAATAATGTAGTTGTCCAAGATCCTTCAATGCAAACATATCACCAAGTTTAGTAATAAGGGCTCGAATAGCAAAGATGTCCGAACCAAGTAACAATTATATCGTCCACATAAACCAGGACATATATCACAACAAGATTTGGATCGATAAATGAACAAAGACGAATCACCGCGAGGGAATAAATCGTAGAGATTGTAAAGCGTAACAAAGTCTATTATACTAAGCACGAGGAGCTTGCTTTAATCCATAAAGAGCCTTACGAAGCTTGCAAACATGATTAGGAAGGTTAGGGATCAACAAAACCTGGAGGTTGTCGCATAAAGACTTGTTCATTCAAGTGGACCCATTGAGAAAGGCATTATTCACGTCAAGTTGATGAATGGGCCATCCATACGAAACAGATGAATAGAAAAAACAACTCGAATTGTCGTACTTTTGACCACCGGACTAAGGGTTTCCGCAAAATCTATCCCCGCCGTCCGATGAAAACCTTTAGCGACCAATCGCGCTTTATAGTGCTCTATGCTCCCATCGACATGTCTTTTGAGTTTGAAAATCCATTTACATCCCACAATTGTGCCGGTTGCTGGAGGAGGTGTCAATGTCCATGTACCATTCTGAATAAGAGCAAGATACTCGTCAGTCATGGCTTTACGCCATTCATGAGACCCGATGGCCCGAGAAAAACAAGAAGGCTCAAAAGGACCGACGACAACATCGCAATAATTTTCGGTTTAAATATACCCGACTTGGCTCGAGTTTGCATGGGATGACCGAGAAGAGGCACAACACCGATTTGATCTTCGGTGTCGAAGGGCGTAGATAGTGGTAGCCGAAAATGGTGAAGTTTCTGCATGACTAGTAGTATGAGATGAACTCGGAGAATCAAGTCGCGGAGATATTGCATCCGAAGATTGAAGAGGATCCAATGGAACGGTATGTGCCGAAGAGGCATGGTTTGGCAATGGTGAAGAAGACATACAATCTGGTTCACACATAGGAGCTCGTGGCAGCGAGGAAACACTCGTAGAAGAAACAAGCAACGGCACTAGAGAAACTATCGCAAGGGCTATTAGTGTTCGAACAACTAAGCGATAGGAGAAGGAGATGATGCAAAAGGAAAAAAGAACTCATTAAAGGAGACATCTCGAGATATAAAAATCCTACTACTAGTGGGTTCAAGACACAAATAACCTTTGTGTTTATCACTGTAACCAAGAAAAATACATTGTCTTTGAGCGAAAGGCAAACTTGTGTGAGTTATATGGTCGAAGGAGCGGAAAACATGCGCATCCAAAAACTCTCAAGTGGGAATAAGATGGAGATGTACCATGAACGATTTCCCACGGTGATCGTTGTCCAAGTAATGGCGTTGGCATCCTATTTAACAAATATCATTGCAACATGAAATGCATAGTCCCAAAATTTAAGTGGAAGAGATGCATGAGCTAATAAAGTTAGACCAGATTCGATAATATGACGATGTTTTCGTTCCGCAACACCATTTTGACCATGAGCATAAGGACAAGAGACTTTATGAGTTATACCATGTGCATCAAGAAATTTTGAAATAGAACGATATTCACCACCCCAATCCGATTGAAAAGCTTTAATTTTTCGAGCAAAAAAGTTCTCGACATGCAATTTAAACTTTTGAAATGCGTAATAATAGCATCGATTTGCGTGCAATTGGAAAAATCCAGGTATATCTACTATAAGCATCGATAAAGGAAACATAATAACGAAATCCATTAAATGAAAGTTGAGGAGCAGGGCCCCATACATCTGAAAAAACTAACTCTAGAGGAAAATTAAATTTTGTGTTCGAACTAGGATAAGGCAATTGACGACATTTTCCTAACCGACATGATGAACAAAAGGACTCGATCGCCAGAGACTCGAAACCATGATGAAGAAAAAATACGACGTGCTACGAACTAGATGGATGTCCAAAACGTTGGTGCCAAAGATCAATGGAGTGTTTTGATGCTGTAAATGCTTGCGGATTAATAGAAGAAACTGGATGACCTAGACGATATAGCCCATTTTCAAGAGTTCCTTGTAGAAGGACTTTCTTCGTGATTGGGTCCTTTACAAAACATGAAGTGTCATTAAATTCAAAGACAACACGATTATCACGACAAAATTTAGAAACACTCAAAAGATTTTTGTGATTTTGGGACAATGCAGAGTACATTATTTAAAACAAATTTTTTTGATTTAGTCAAGAGAAAACTCTTACTAGTATTGGAAATATTTAAGCTCGTGCCATTGCCAACTTGGACAAAATCACCACCATTATAAGGAGAGGATAGATTCGGATGCGACATGTCATGGGTTATGTGATGAGTAGCACCGAAGTCTGGATGCCAATCAAGATCAGCTGAGGTATTTGTAGAGGCATGAAAGGCAGATGGTGGAGAGGCTTTCGGAGTCCGGAAGGACCGATCAAAACGATTATAACATTAGAGCGACTGAATGATATGGTTTGGTACAAATCGACGGATGACACGAGGAGCATTGTTGTTGTTTCTACCACCTCGATTACCTCTTCCTCTGCCACGGCCACGACCACGATTATAGCTTCCTTGATTACCATTGTCGAGAATGCGAACCACCGATTATTATTCGATTAGCACGTGAAAAAAGCACGATGAGGTTCCATTGAATTTTGCGTAGATACCATATCTAAGTGAGCCTCTTGATTCAATAGCATCTCATACAGGATAGCAACAGTCAAATCACCATGATATGTATTAAGAGCCGACACAAAAGATTCATATTCCGGGCCTAATCCGGGAATGATAGACCATACCAGAAGATCTTCGTCATATGCCTTACCAGCTCCGGTAAGTGACTCGGCGAGACCCTTCATTTTCCGAAAATATTCAGTGATAGAACTACTTCCCTTCTTGGTTTGAATAAGTCGTCGACCGATATGAAGGGCACGATTTTTCGATTGAGCGAGATACATCCGATTGAGAGAAGCCCAAACTTGTACAGCGAGTATCATGTGCCGAAACTTGAGCAAGCACACTCGGAGTTAATGACTGGAGAAGCCATCCCAACAACAATTGGTCTTGTTGTTCCCACAGTTGGTAATTTGGATTAAATTGAACATGACCATCAAGTGAAACATACGGGAAGGACGAGGAACGTCGCACTGTTAACAATCCCAAAAGTCCATGTCCGCGAACAATTGGTAACACTTGCTTCGACCATAAAGAAAAATTCGAACTATCAAGTTTGACGGACAGAACATGATTGAATGTTTGAAGATTGGAGAACAAATTACCCGGATTAGTACTTGTAAACTGTGAATTTGCCGCCAAATTTGGTGTCGAGGGCTGAGCCAAGTTGAGGCGAACAGTCGGTCCGAAATTGAGTCTTTCTCCCTGCCCAATAACTCGATTGAGAGGCGAAATTGGGCTGCCCATTTGTGCGGGAATCGAATAGGAGAAGAAACGCCACCTAACGAAAGGTGTGGAACGGGATTGACGATTGGCGGAAAATTCGGGGTCGAAGCGACGCCGGGTTGTGACACAATCGGAGAATTCGAAGTTTGGATTGTTGAAGTAGCCAAACTATCGGAGAGTTTTGGCTCGATGCCATGTTAGAGTTGTGAAAGAAATCTGGATTTTATGAAACTGAATGAAAACTATCTTTACGTGTTTCTTCAACTGACTTGCAATTATTCTTCACGTACAAGATATATATAAAAGATAATAATAATAAATAATGATATCCACGTAGGCAAGCACTAACTTAAGGAAAATAAACTAATCCTGATTAGTAGGAGAACATGTTGTAGTGGACGGTTGTAGATATCTCTAACGATCCCTCGGGTAGAAAGCAAAATTGGAAAACAAAATATGAAAAAGGGAAAAAAGAAATAAAAAAGGAAATGAAAAGGAACCAAAAAAGAAAAAGAAAAGAAAAATGGAAAAGGAAAAGGAAAAATAATATATGCAAAAAATAATTCTTCTTGGTCTCAGATGATTACTATTGAAAGCAACTCTTCCTCGCCTTAGTTTTTGTTTCATCTGATATTTTGATTTCAGTTTGTGACATAATTGTCACATGTTAGATTTGGAGAGACTAGAGGTTGTTAGGAAGTTGTAGAAGCCTTCTTGATGAATAATACCTATGTTAGATTGAGTGGATAGATATAGTGTGTGCATTGATTGTCGGGTTACTTGCTTAAGTGATTAGTTTTTGGCTGGTAGAATGGTAGTTCCTAGTATAGGTTTTGGTTTCTGATAAGTTTGAGAGGTACAGTCTACAATGAAAGATGGGGCAATTGACTGAGCGATAGGTTTTTGACTAGCAGGTATTAGTTTAGGTTTTGGAATTAGATGGGTCTGAACGAGTGCTCTGAAAGTTGGATGGCTTGTTTGAGTGATAGGTTTTTTGGCTGGAAAATATCAGTATTGTTTTGGGGGTGTTTCTTGATGTGTAATAATAGTTCTCGCTATTGTGAGAAAGATGAGTGGTCTGTGTCTCGAGTGGAATATAGGTTTGTCTCTTGTGTGAAAGCTTAATTTTGATAGTAATAATTTGCTGATTCTCATTGGGTTATTCGGTGACAGTGATCGTATTGAAGTCTGATGGGCTGATTCGGATAGTTCTCCCTCTCTGGCATGGCTAGAATATTCTCGTTGAAAATCATCGGAGGTTTCTTGGTGATGCTCTCATGTTCCTCATGATGTGGTTGTTCTGTTCCGAATTGAATCTTGGTTGGTTTTTACTCGTTTCTGGAGTCAGTGCTTCCCTTCATTTTATGGTGTGCTTCAAAAATTGACAGAATCAAAGGAAATATCTCATATCACTTTATGGTAACTCTCCTGACTGAAATCTCTGACCTGTGTCTTGCATTGATACTTTGCTGATTCCAAATGTCTATGCGTTGTGTCGTTTCGATCTTGTTCTCTCAGCTGCGATGATTTAATTGCCTATGAGTCAAATTAATTGCTGATAATGACTTGGACTGCTGCTGATAAAAAACTTACTGAAGACCTATGAATCTTGAATATATCTTTGGGTTTCTTGCTACTGAAGTTAAAGGCTTCTACAAATAATAATAGTGCTAGAACTAGAAATTCTGCCTCTTTTCTGCCTGATTATGCCTGTGGACAGTGTAGCTTTGAGCTTTTTGACCGAGCTGATCTTTTTATGGTCAAAAAGCTTGAAGAACTAATAAAATCCTGCAATCCTGATTCCTGAAACTTAGTACTCTGATCCGAATTAAGAACTATTAAAATCCTGCAATCCTGAAACTTAGTATTCTGATCCGAATGATTATAGTTCCCTCTAAGTTTGCACATGTTTGTTTATCTCGGATTAGTTTCTTCAATCTGCTTGTTCTAGTAGATTTCTGGTTTTTCCTGCTTTGGTTTGTATTTTGTATCCCTTGTGCCTGCACAAACTCTGCTAGACTCTGTCTAGTCCAAATATTGTTCTCTACTTTTTCCTAACTGAGAGTTTAAAGCTGCATCCGATCCGAGGTAGAAGACGAGGTCTTCGGTTGTTTGGCTTAACTTCAAGGACCCTAGCTGGAAATAATGTTCACATAATTAGTACTTGTAGGTTGTAACAAGCTTTTGTTTGCTTTCAACAAGACAACTGACAAAAGCATGCAAAATCTTAGTACAAAAAACTTGTAAATAAGTACTATTATAAACATGATCAGTTGTAGTTCTTGGATAACATTATCATATGAACTTGTCGTAACCGCAACAAAATCTAAATCAGATTATTTCATCTTATAATAGGCATATTCAAATGGATATCTTCAGTAAATAATCAAATGGCTATGCTTCAAGTTGGGTTATTCAATTCAATTTGATTTTTTTCCTTTCCTGAAGAGCATTTGTTAGTTAAATTCGCGTATATAAGAGAAGCGGAAGCTCATAAAAGCCATGGCGACAAGCCGACAACGCACTTTCCTTGCCCTAATAATATTACGTATTATTTAAAAATTATACTGCCTCCGTTTCTTTAGATCCAAAAAATTTGACTAACACATATATGGGGTTAGCAAAATAATCAAGACTATAAATATAATAAAATTAATAAATATTTGTATTATTAATCTCAAAATATAAAGTTGTGAAAGTAGGTTACAATATCTATGACTCCTTTGATTGACGTTAATTTATTGAAGCTGTTTGAGAGCTTCGTTTGAGGATATGTTGATTATGTAGTGAGTCCGCCGTGTTGGGTACGTAGACTCCTTATTTTCTCCACCTTTATTGTGTGTAGCCGAGCCCTCCCTTGTGCATGTAGAAGGGTTGTAGGCATGTAACCTCCCTCCCCCTTGTGTGTGTGGGAGTAGGTTTCTTTCTAACCTTTCATTGAGTGGGTGTGGGTGTGGGTGTGGGCGCAGCCCTTTCGTGGTGTATGTAGGGTGGTAGGCTTATAGCCTCTTGTGTGCGTAGTCCCTGTGTGTTTAATTCGTAGGAGTATTATGGCCTCCTCCTCTTAATACCTAGAGCATCAGCCTATTTATAAGGCCAGTGACTTGTTCTCAAAGGATGAGATATGGAGAATATTTCCTCTTAATATCTTCAATAAAATCTTCGATGTAATTCTTGTTGATAAAGAATACGATTTTCTTACAATTTCGATCCATTGTCTTGATAATATTTTCCGGGTCGATTTTATGTAAAATCGATAAAATTTCAGTGTCTACAATCTCCCAAATATATGCATCTTTTTTATGTAAATTTTTTTTTAATCTAATTTACATAGGAAATCGAGGGAATAGTTTGTATCTAATCTACACAGCTCAAATGAGGCACCACATTTTTAAGCCGTGAGGACAAAAGTTAGCTGGTTTCACCTAAAAGAAATTAAAGACAAAGTTAGAATCAATAGGAAGAACAATGAGTGGTCAAGTGTTCATATATATATATATATATATATATTTGATAAATGTCAGATTTATGTTTGGATTAAGGTCCTCCAAAAATAAACTACCGTTTGAGACATATGAAAACTCAATCTAGGGTAATAGCCCTGAAGTACATGCATTCTTCACAATTCCCAGCAGCCAGAATACCTATTAGGAAGGGACGGCTAATGAGAGTGGAGATAAACTAAAAACGTCAAAATTTACCACGTCAAATTATTATAACATAAACAACATATATAGAACATAACGAACATGAATGTAAAACATGAACAAAATGACAATCAGATTACCAGTAGAGCTTTTATTTATAATACAAAACTAGGATATTCTCCTCGAATATCTGTTTACTTTTTTATTGGTGACACACACCCTCACAATTTAAATTTTCTAGTTCATGTTCGTTTTTTATTAATTGCTCCTTTGTGGCTTGAAGATTATGTGTTCGAGTCATGAAAACAGCCTCTTTGCAATTGTAAGGGAAAGGCTAGTGACATCCTCCCAAAACCCCAAAAATGGGGAGTCTTGGCGCACCATGATTTGTCCTTATATTTTGATTCTAGTTCCAGATACCAAAGTGACAATCATATTAATATTACCAGTAGAGGTTATTTCATTTAAAATTTACTAGATAAGATCCAAGTAGGAAAGTGGGATATTCTTGTCGAATATCTATTTATGCCCTTTTTCTTGTGTTTGTTCTTTGATAGGTGCGGTGATAGCATCTCCTCACAATTAAATTTTTTCTAGTTCATGTCACTATATATTGATCCAAGCCACCATGATTTACCATAACCAGACAAAAACAACAATATATTAACCATAACAATGATGAGCTACGAGAATTATGATCTATCTTTCCCTGACCAACCGGTCGTCGATCTTTACCTTCCGATTTGGGCTAATTTGCCTGCATTCAGGTCAAAACCAGCTTTCATTTGGTCAGAGGATGGCTCAAGCAATGCCAATAGTTATTCAACATTAACTTATTCCGAGCTCAATCACTCAGTCCAAATCATCTCTTCACAATTAATGTCGCGTCAATTCCAAAGACGTGACACTGTTGTGATTCTTTGTCCTCCTGGATTAGAACTCGTCGAGGTTATTTTCGGCTGCCAAAGAGCTGGACTCTTATCCGTTCCGATTTCTCCGCCTCACCCTTGTTTTGCAAACGAGAAGTATCACCATCTCGTCAGAGTTATCTCTCAAACAAATCCTAGAGCCGCCATAGCTCATCCGAATTACATTGCAAGTGTTCAAAAATATATCTCATCATCTAATAATTCTTCTAGCAATCAAAAGCTTGTAAGCATGCTAAAAAAGCTCGACTGGGTTTCTACCGAACAATTAAAGAGCAATATTTCCGAATCATGCACAGAAAATATAAATCATTCCTCCAATACCTACAATGGTTGTAGCCCTGATGAAGTGTACTTGATTCAGTATACTTCAGGGGCCACAGGAATTCCGAAGCCGGTAATGGTGACTGCAGGATCGGCTGCACACAATGTTCGAGCAGCAAGGAAGGCTTACGACCTTCATCCTAATAGTGTGATCTTATCTTGGCTGCCTCAATACCATGATTGTGGCCTTATGTTCCTTTTGCTCACTATAATATCGGGTGCTTCGTGTGTCTTGGCTTCCCCATTAGCATTTGTCCGTCGTCCTAGACTATGGCTTGAGCTGGTAACGGAGTTCAAGGCGACTTGCACTCCGGTTCCATCCTTTGCACTGCCACTCGTTGTGAAGCGCGGAGGAATCAATAGAGGAACAAAACCAATCGACTTATCAAGTATGAAAAATCTGGATTATCATCAATGAGCCTATTTATAAATCCACCATCCATGAATTCATGAATGTATTCAATTCTTATGGACTTAGCCCTTGTTCGATTTCTCCATCCTACGGCTTAGCAGAGAATTGCACCTTTGTTTCGACGGCTTGGAGCAAATTTTCATCATCGAAAAACTTTCCTACTTACAAAAAGTTGTTGCCAGTTGCAGAATTGGCATATGACGATGAGGACATAGACATTGTAATTGTAAATGAATTCACACGGGAGTTGGTGGAAGACGGCAGCGAAGGCCGAAATCTGGATTTCATCTCCAAGCAATGGTTCTGGTTATCTTGGCCACCCACATTTAACCACGGAAACATTTCAAGCGAAACTAACCAACAAACTGACCACCAATGTTTTGTACGGACAGGGGACAGAGGTGTTGTCATCCGAACCCAGAGAATCAAGATATCTATATGTAGTCGGCCGATGTGCCGATATGATCGATCGAGAAATCCATCCTCATTTCATCGAGACAGCAGCCTATGAAAGTTGTCCTGATTTCCTAAGAGGCGGCTGTCTAGCTGCTTTTGAGAGTATTAATAAAACAGGATTCGTGGATATAGTCGCAGAGATGCAAAGGATAGAAAATGATCAAACAGTTCTGAGAAGAATTTGTGAAAGGATTAGGAAAGGTGTAGAGGCTGAGGAAGAGATCGGAGTTGGTGTTGTGTTTCTGGTGAAGAGTGGAGATGTTCCAAAAACTACTTCAGGGAAAATTCAGAGATGGTTAGCCAAGGATAAGCTCCTTGGAGGAGAAATGAGTGTGTTGATGGAAATGAGATTTGATGATGATAAGAGTAATGTTACTCTTTTGCCTTCGCATAATCCTAAATTCAGAAAATTAGGCAAAGATACTGGAAATAGAAGAGAAGAAGAGTCTTTCTTGACTTTTTCGTCAAGCAACATATCTCGTCCCTCTTTGTTGTCTCTCTTGTGAAACAAGTTAAGTATTTGTATCTTGCATCAAGAATCATATATAAGTATGTAAGTTTTGTGTATTTATGTTGATTCTTTCTGAGACAGTGCTCAATTTTTCGTTGAGCGTCTTTTCTTGTTAAGCGATGTACTGAGCTACAAAATAAAATAAAATAAGATCAATATATGAATAAACTAAGTGAAGTCACTCACACCCTGTAATTTCTTCTTCTTCTTTTTTGAATGACACACTGTAATTTCTTATAATCACAATTTATATACATTGTATAAAACTTTATCAATTATATACTCCCTTCAGTCCAAAAATATCACTTTTTTCCTTTTTAAGTTTTAAAATATCATTTTTTATATGTATTTTATAGATAAAACATAACATATAATTTAGAGCGGAAGTAATATATAAGTTAAAATAATACTAAAAAATAAAATAAAAATATATTTATTTATAAAAAAATAAATCGATCAATCAAGATGTGATTTAATTGTCTTGGCATTTTTTCCTGCATGAAAATTTGGATTCGAAAATAGATTATTGATGAATAGATAGTTAAAGCATTTTCTTTGATCGTCGGTGGAAGAAATTTTTTTTTGAATGGTTTGATTGTTTTAGGCATTAAAAAAAAAAGGGACCAGACATTCACGTGGATCAATCTATTGGCAATTTGCAATGTAAGCTGAACGACTCTAACTACCATAACAAACTTTCCCGCCAAAACCATAGGCAACAATTTGTTCAGTCGATAAACAAACAAGTGTTCTAGAAAAATAAATAGAATAAAATAAAATACTGTATGAATCTTCGTGGGCCTCCGTCCCGCTGGGCTTTTAATTTGAGGACCGAAATGAACGAGAAAAGTTTCAGATGACTTTAATTACTTTGAAGACACCCCATCGGCCCAGCCTGTTGATGGTAATAGTTTTTTTACAAATTGGGAGGTTTAAAGGTTATTACGTGGAACTTCGGGGAAGAAAAAAGGTTATTACGTGGAGTATTAGTGAAGCAATCTGGAAGGTTAATTAGAATTTGATTTGATGCTAGGAATAAAGGATGTGCTAAAGTACTGATCAAGGATGTTTAGGGATAAAATTGATACATTTATGTAGACATGCGCCATGGTTCTGATACGAAAGCCGAACCAACCAGGTCAAAACTCGAATCGAACCTGGCCAACGCGGTTCCGATTCCATAACCAAATTGAATTGGATTTGATGGTTTCATTCTCGATTCTTGATATTTTAAAAAATTATAATGAACCGAGATCGAACCGGATGCGAAACTGTCTGTAACCGAACCGTAATTTTATGATTCTAGTTTGGTTCCATAAAATTTTACGGTTCCGATTCTGCTTCACGAAATTTCAAAACCGAAACCGGCGATTTTGAACCCGGAACCTACGGTTCTCAAGTCGCAACCGAAAATATGGCACATGACTACGTTTATGCAAAGAACGAGGGCGCAAATTGACCATAAACAAAGCTTGAGGTCCCAATTGGACAACAAGTTTCATAAGTATGACTTTTATGATAGTTCACGCTAAATATATCTCAAAGTATGCTACTTGGGACACCGGCTTCGTTACCGTTCCCGTCCAGATTAAACATTTCGAGAACGGATATATGGTAGGGTCAAGTACAAAATGTTTCAAGGACGTCTCTGACCGGTAAAAAATGATGAAGTGTGGAAAAGTTTAATTGGAAATTAAAAAACAAATTCGAAATATATTTTTTTGAATGGAGCAGGATTAAAAAAGAAACATTGTGAAACTTTCACAGTTATTATTTATATGTATATTACATATTGGATTTTTTTTTATGAACAACATATTTGAATCTTTAATTATTGGTTTGTAGGGTATAATTCTCTCTAAAATTATATGATAATTTAATTTATTTTTAAAGTTTGTTAGTATTTTTTTCAGTTATTATATTTTAAATAAATTTAATAATTACCGTCTCCATCCATATCATAATTTTAGAATTTTTCGGTTTTATTTTCGTTTCCGCATCCATTTATCGGTATCCGATTTCAAATAACATAAATCACAAATCACTATGCGCCGTCAAAGGTCTCCTTAATTCGATTAATTTATTATTTTATCCTCATATAAAAAATTTCTCGGTTTTGAAAATAAGTAGAATTTATGTATCCGCAGTTATACATGTGATTTGATCATATTTAACGAAATCAATTAATGAAATTCAATCTTGTATCACATTGTATGTATCCAGGATCACATGGTCATGTACAATGTAATGAATAACATGATGACTGTGTGGTGTGGTCAGTAATGACAAGACATTTTTTGAATTAAATGGTAACGTAGAAGGTAGGATTTATGGAATAAAATGGGTGGTACTATTTAATATACCACTATATTTATTGTCTTCTCAAAATTTCTTTTTCTTTTTCACATTACATTCATTATCTAAATTTGATTTGAATTTTTTTTTTCTTGCCTAAATTCAATATTATGACCCATGATGGAGTTTATTGAGAAAAAATACCTATATATATATATATTAAATATCATGAAAATGACATCTTAAATTTAAAATTTACAATATACGTGTGTGTTGTGTGTGAGTGAGTGAATTAATTACATCAAAAATAGAGAAATGGAATTTATAATGTAGTAAAGTAAGAAAATGAAAGTGGTAATAAAAGGAGGGGAGGTGGGAATCTTAATTTGATTGGGTGGGAGGTGATGTTCTGTTCTGCACCGGAAGCAAAGGGGCAAAGGCAAAGAAACAACAAGTACCAAAGCAGGAAAGTAAGAGAAAGAGAAAGACAAATTAGTATACAAATACAAAAATATGAGTACAAGAAAGGCTGGTATAGCTATCTGATTGCATCATGGAAAGTTAATAAGTAAAGACATTGCTTGGGATAATGAGCGTGGTGGTGTTGCCAGAATCCAGTCCAGACTGATCTCATCAGATCACATTACTTAGCTTAGCTAATCTCTTTCTTTGGACAATCCACTACATAACAAACACCACCATGCATGGACCACCACCTCCCTATTATATATATCTAGCTAATTACCCCTTTCTTTGATCAACTTAATTAACTTTCACTCTAGTGAGGGAGAGAGGTTACTTATCCTCCATAATCTTAATTAATTACCTAAAAAGTTCATGTATCAATTATTTATGGACAAACAGAGTATATAATTTTATTTTTTGATTTAATTGGAGGGTTAGACGAAATTAATAAACAAGGCACCACCACCAATAAGATTTATTATAATATTATCTTTATTTTAAATAGATATTATTTTATCAATATTTAAATGACAATAATGATTAGTTTTTCAAGCAGATTAGACAATAATCATGATAAAAATATAAAAAAAAATTAAAAGAATAAATATTATTTTGTTTTTTCAATTAATTTAAAATTGAGCATAATCTAATTATTATTGCTTTAATATATTACACTTTCAATCTGTACGTAAAAATTAACGACATCTGTACGGAGGGAGTAATATTAAAAAGGGAAAAGAAAAAAACTATAATAATGCATTGTACTATACTACTTAGGTTGAATCAAGTAAATTTATGAAGCTTTCTAAATTTTAACCTAGCTTTTAATTATTACATTAATTATTCTCCTTCACAGTAGAGTTTTAAGATATTTCTTTTTTGAATCAAGTTTTAATATATTTCTTTTAATCTTTTTGTGAGTACGATATCATGTACTAGTTATACTCGATTAGCTATAACGGTTACATTAGGTCACCTTTAGAAGAGATACTAATTTCGAGAAACATTATACCTCATATATTAGAGCTTTCATTCACTTGCTGAGATCAGGCCCACGTCTATAATAGATCAGTGATATCTTAAACATGTCTTCTGTATGTGCTTTTCCACTAAAATATCCAATGGTGTATGATTTTTTTTTTTATGTTAAATGGAGTAAGATTATTGTATGTTTAATGTCAAAAATAAATACTTATTCTCTCATTGACTATCCCTATAACGCAAATAACACAACTTGTCAACTTATGAGAAAATATAAAAGAATTCATATATATATATATATATATCTCACAAGTCACAACGCAATATAGATTAGCTAGCTCTTTGTATGAAAATTATACTCACATAGTAAATTACATGCACATTCACAACGTTTTTAATGTTTATATCTCCTAACCACTAATCCTAGTTCTAATTAAAGGAATATATATTATATATGTCAATTTAGGTCAACAATCTACGGTACTAATCTTTCTTTGAAATATATCGGTACTAACTTTCTATGAAAATGATATGACGTTACAAATCAAATAAGTATTGAGAAATAAATATATAATTAAGAAAGGTTGATGATGTATGAGAGAGACGTTGGGATTAGAGTAATTACTAGCTACTAATACTTGTATATAGTGTGGAGTATGTATATATATAATAATATAAGTAAAAGAAATAGTAGTAGTATAGTACTATCTTCATTTTATTTTGAGTGATGATATTTTTAAATTATTTACGTATATTAATATCATTAATTTTAATATATAAATTATTTTTATTTTATAATTTTATTTTTTAATTAAAATATTAATTGATATGTAAGTTAGTGAAAAAATAAAAATAAAAATATATTAATATTTTTAAAATTTCATAATTTCAATAAAAAATAAAAATCTCTAAAAAACATCACTTTATATTTGGAGAAAATATTTGGGAGGGGAAAAAAAAGCAAGGTCGTATGATAGATGTGGAGTACTGCTACACCTGTTTGGACATTTTGAGGGTCAAGTTGGGTTACGATAAGAGGAAGAGCAATAATGAAGGAGTGAGAGGAGAGAGAACGAACCCGAAGCCAAGCCATTGAATGGGCCCCACAATATGGCAGGGCGTGGGTGAGGGATGAACATGAACTTGTCGGTTGTTTTGTACAGAGACAAACAAGGCCCAAAAAAAAACTTAAATTATATATATATATTTTTTCAATTTTATCTTTAATTAGCTAGGAATTTATTAGTGTAGTAATAAGAAGATATTCCATAGTAGCAGTAGAGAGATTTACTCTTATCTCCCTGGCTTCATCACAAGCAACCAAACTGTCTCTTGTTGGATACATACATAGTTGGTCCTGTTGGCTTCTCTGGAAGCACAATTTCCTGATCTAAACCTAAATAACCTCTTACACCCAAATAAACCCCCAATCTCTTTCTCTCTCTCAAGATTAAGAAGCTGCTTTGATTTTATAAATACTATGATGATCATGAAGAAGGTGGAGGAGTTGTTGTCTGCAGCATCTTCCTGCAGCAGCGCAGCTGTTTGTTTCATGTGACGGACTGTGCGAGTCTGGTCCCATTCTAACTTTAATTGTCTGATCTCCTACACTAGCAAACTTCTTCTTCTTCCCATATTTCAAAAAAAAAAAATTAATCTTATTTATTGATATTTCTATATAATTTTATTTATTTATTTATGATGACTAGCTCAATCGTTTCCTGTGTGTTTTAGCGATCCCTAATCTTTTTTCTCTTTCAAAGTGAGTGAGGGTTTTGTATTTTGATCATTCAGAAGAATAATATAGCTAGGAGATCGATCGAATAAAATGGAAGTTACGGGGCAATCGGAAACTAAAACGAAAATGGGAGGATTTTCTGGTAATTGTGCAAGATCTACGAGTAATCATCATCACTAACGGTGGTGGCAACTAATTCGTTACTCACTTGCACTACCCAAACCCTAGATCGAGTCTCTCTCTCTAATTCCAACTCTAATAAGCCTTCGATCAGATACCGTGAATGTCTCAAGAACCACGCGGCTACCGTCGGCGGAAGCATCTACGACGGCTGCGGCGAGTTCATGCCCAGCGGCGAGGAAGGATCGCTTGAGGCTTGTAGAAATGTGGCCTGCGATTGTCACCGGGAACTTTTCACCGTAAGGAGATTGATGGAGAGATCACTCAGAGAAGTATCATTGTCAGCCCTATTCAGCTGCCAGCTCATCACCACCATCACACGTCATCACCATCATTACTCGAGTCCTTCGAGTGCAATTGCGACGCCTGTGAATGTCTGCCTTCGGCGGTGGAGGAGGGAGGAGTGGTGGCGGGACGGAGTCTTCAAGTGAGGATCTCACTTGTACCATCCGGAATCGGGAATGGGCGGCCACCGCCTCCTCCGCCGCATGCGCCTCCGAGGAAGAGGTTTTGGACGAAATTCTCGACGGAGCAGAAGGAGAAGATGATGGAGTTGCGGAGAAGATCGGGTGGAGGATGCAAGCAAAACGACGACGAATTGCTGAGGTTTTGTAATGAGGTTGGCGTCAAGAGACAGGTTTTCAAAGTTTGGATGCATAATAACAAAAGCAATGTCAAGAAGAACTATCAAGAATCTGGCGGAGGAGGACAAGATGATCAAGATCAGCATCATGATCATCAGGCATTACCATTGTGAGAATTAAGTGATACGACGACGTTTTAATGGAGGATTATTTGGTTGGCTGCATGAATCGAATGTGAGATATAGTTGTGTTAATTAATTATGTATGTAATATGATCAGTTGAAGGAGCATTTAGAATATGATCGAATTTTAGCTAGCCTTCATTAGAGATATATAAGTATAACTAAGATATGTTATGAATTATGATATTTTCCAGCATTCCTATAATTTTATGCTTAAACTAACGTATCTTTGTTGCTTCTTAATTCAGTTCTAGTTTTTCTATCTAGTTTTTTT
>JANIEQ010001692.1:0-11390 GCA_024708375.1 Oxalis stricta | reverse complement strand
ACAAAAGTGACTAGCCATTGGCATTCAAGACTGCCAGTCTGGTACACAAAATACAAAAGTAACAGAGAGACTTTAGTCGCATTGCATTTTCACTTAGCTCGATTCTTTTTTGAAGATGGATACCTTAACCTTGGGATGAACCTTGTCAATGAGCTCGAAGACGCAAACGTCTCCACCATGCACAGAATTCTGTCTGGCAAACACTGCCCAGCCAGAACACAACTTGCCATGTTTAGCGTGTGGATAAATACACAACTTGACTGTCCAGTTCCTTTCTCCAACCTCAAGTCTGATCAGTTGTTGTGTCTTTGCCTTTACGCTCGATAGGTTTTCGATAATCTTCCAAGGCACAGTCTGCAGAAAAATACGAAATGGAATCATTCTTTGGTAACAATTCCTAACTAAAAGTAGTAATAATTCTACCATCAGAATCTATACACATAATTTTAGTAACCTACCTTAGAGTAAATCCAATCAGTAGATGGCCGGATTGACGAATTTCCAGGTTGGGTATTTAGAGTTAGAGGTAAATTTATTGGCAGCTTCAAGAGCACAGTGATTGCCTGCATGCATTTAATCCAAGTATCAATCCAAACGTCCATATATGAATGAATGAATAATTGCACGTTTCCAAATCATATCGAGGAAATTGAAATTCTTTGGTCACAAACTCAGGTAAGAATGGCTATAGAGTGAATAATCTCTACATTTGGATAGAAATGACAAATGTGATACCTTTGTTTTCTGTCAACGACCTATCTGTACGCTGGCTTTGACTTGTACAACTTTAACCCTTTGAGCTTATTATCCTTAGCTTTGATTTGAGAAGCCGGACCTTTTTCGGGTTCAAGATCTAATTGTTCTTTTTTCAGTTCAAGATGGCTGACTCCATCTACAATTGTTCAAATATACATTGAAGGGAGTATAAGCTTGTGATACGAAATTAAACAAGAAATTTAATTATAATTTAACAGTCAACACAAAGATAAACTCACAAGCTGAACGGGGACAGTTACCATTTTCTTGCAATCGGAGAATGGTACTTCTCAATAACATTTTCTTAGAGTTAATGAGCTCAAAGGCACCTACATCACCAACTTGTAGTTGATTCTTCTGTGCAAATTCCTTCCAACCACCAGTAAGTATGGTTCGTCCATTATCAGGAGGCCGGTAGAAACTCACAGGCCAAGTTGTTCCATCGGAATCAAGCAGAGTGACACCATTCACCTTTCTCAAAAACTTCCTAGCAAAGCCACTAGGAACAGTCTATGCAAAACAAAATGAAAATGTTACTCTCCAAGATAATCATTCATGTAATTTTCCAACCAAAGGCAATCATGATTTCAGTGTATTGTTTTACCTGTGCATACCGAATAACAGAAAAAAGCGACATGGTGACCATAAAATATGGATAATCAGATGAAAATCCACTAGCCATCTCTAGACAAGCTGCTTTCGCATTACGATGTTTCCTTTGAGTTTTAATAATTGGTTGTTTTCTCTGACCAATGGAAATGCCTTCTTTCCGAAAAGCTGCTCTTTTATTGTCCGGCAAACTGTAGAATCCCTGCAGACTTGCTTTGTTTTCTCTGATCATTGGACGTGCCTTTTCCGGTTCAAGATAGCTGACTCCATCTACTTGTTCTCTTTTTGGTTCAAGATAGCCGACTCCATCTACATACATTGAAGGGATCATAAGCTTGTAGCACGACATTAAACAACAAAGTTAATTATAATTTAACAGTTAACACAAAGTTAAACTCATTAGCTGAACGGGGACAGTTACCATTTTCTCGCAATCGGAGAATGGTACTTCTCAGTAACATTTTCTTAGAGTCAATTAGCTCAAAGGCACACACGTCACCAACTTGTAACTGATTCTTCTGTGAGAATACCTTCCAACCACCACAAAGATTGGTTCGTAGATTGTTCGGAGAATGATAGCAACTGACAAGCCAAGTTGTTCCATCGGAATCAAGCAAGAGTGACACAGCTCACTCTTTTTCAAAAACTTCCTAGCAAAGCCAAAAGGTACAGTCTATGCAAAACAAAATGAAAAATGTTACTCCCAATTGGATTATCATGTATTTTTCCAACCGAAAGCTACATATCATGATTTCAGTGTATATGTTTTACTTGTATCTGCTTGAATACCCAAAAACAGAAGTAGGCGACATGGTGAGCGTGAAATATGGATAATCAGATGAAAATCCACTAGCCATCTCTTGACAAGCTGCTTTCTCATTATCTGTCAAAGGTTGTTTCCTTTGAGTCTTACTAATTGGTACTTTTCTCTGCCCAATGGAAATGCCTACTTTCCTGAAAGCTGCTCTTTCGTTTTCAGGAAAATGTTGAATCCTTGGAGACTTGCTTGGATTTCTCTGATCATTTGACGTGCCTTTCCCAAATATGCAAATATATATAATCAAATTCATTAAATTTGAGAATAGAATCATCAAATAGCAGCAGAACAGTAAGAAATAAGAATTATAAAAACAATGCACATACATACTTCTTAGCACACACAGATAAACTCACCAGGTGAACGGGGACAGTTACCATTTTCTCGCACTCCGAGAATGGTACTTCTCAATAACATTTTCTTAGAGTCAATGAGCTCAAAGGCACATACATCACCAAGTTGTAACTGATTCTTCTGTGCGAATTCCTTCCAACCATTACAAAGATCGATTCCTAGATCGTCGGGAGAACGATAGCAACTGACAGGCCAAGTTGTTCCATTGGAATCAAGCAGAGTGACACAACCACCATTCTTCACCTTATTCAAAAACTTCCTAACAAATCCAGAAGGAACAGTCTATGCAAAACAAAAAGAAAATCGTTACTCCGAATTAGGTAATCATGTATTTTTCCAAACAAAGGCTTTATTATATGCTCCATTTCAGTGAAATGTTTTACCAGTTTGTAATACCAAAAAGCAGAAGTAAGCGTCATGGTGACTGTAAAATATGGATAATCAGATGAAAATCCTCTAGCCATCTCTCGACAAGCTGCTTTCTCATCATCCGTCAAAGGTTGTTTCCTACGAGTCTTACTAATTAGGTACTTTTCTCTGACCAATGGAAACGCCTTCTTTCTGAAAAGCTGCTCTCTCATCGTCCAGCAAAAGCTGAATCCTTGGAGACTTGCTTGGTTTTCTTTGATCATTGGACGTGCCTTTCCCAAGTATGCAAATATATAATCAAATTCATTAAATTTCTGAGATAGAATCGTCAAATGGCAGCAGAACGTAAGAAATACTAACAAGAAACATACCACCTTGTTCTGACACAAAGAGTCCAAGCTTGGTTCTCGGCAACTTGCAAGGTCTAGGACGATTTGGCAATGGTGATTTCTGCTTCTTCCTTTTAAGACATAGGCTTGGTATTTTCAACAGAGGTTTTGTCAAAACCGAATTCATCCCCATGAATCGAGCTATATGGATAGTCAATCTCCAAAGCAGTGGGATCGAATATAATTATGCTAAATTCGGAACCTCCATGATAAGTAAAGACTAGGAAATGGCCATGCACTATAGAATAGTACTCAGTAAATTCTTTCCAACCCTTGTCCAACGAAATGGTTTCTTCATCAGATGTTGTCAATCCTATTTTCCAACGACTATTAGGAACGACTCTCAGGATCACATCACTTTGTAAATCGTTTCCATATTTCTGCACGAACGCCTTAGGAATTCCCTATATTTACATGAGATCTTATATAATAATTAGCAAAAAAATAACAATTTCCTAGCCTAGGGAAATATAATGAGTAAATATATTTACACTTCATCACAGTATCAGATAATCTTCTACTACTAAAATGATATTTCCATTAAAGATAAAATGCAAAAGCTAGACAAACCCAGATTAGACAAGAGTAAGGGCTTATAATTAATTAAAAAGAATATTCATTAGAAATTTTTAACAAGTTCCATTGAAATACTCACAATCTTCCCTTGACAAATGGAATCATGTAGAACAATTTTGAAAAAATGTGGCGTTGTGGGATGGAAGAGAAGCTTCTGTTCACAACTATGGTGATTAGAAGCCATATTTTATAGAAAACCTTCAGTTAAGTTCAACAATGGCAGCGCAGACAAAAGTTATTTTTAATTGTTATGAGACTATAGAGAAAAAGTTGAAATGAAATGGTGTAGAGCAGAGAATGTCAACTTGGTCAGAACAGAGTCATGATGGATAATGACATAGACCCATAAGGTAAAAGATTTTGTAGGTTGTAAGAGGGGTGCTCCCAATAATTTTCACTTTCAGCCTCATTAAGCCCTATCATTTTTCCAATGTCTCCGTTAACCCTAACATTTTCTTCCTATCATCAGATTAGGTCCTGCCATTTTTCTTCAGTCGTAAAATTAGACACTGCAAATCATGGGATTATAAAATTATAATAATAATAAGAAGTATGAAATTAATAATTCATATAATGGAAATTTATTGACAGAAATTATAAACGTGGTGATTTATATTTTATATTAGTATACTTTTTTTAGTCTCATAATTTATCTATTTTTTATTAATTCAAAATATATACTATTTAAATAAATGACACTTTCCACACTTTTTATGCATATCAATATCATGCTAATTTCAATACATATATTATCATTATTTTATCATTTTATGTTTTTAATTAAAATATTAATTGTATGTATGTAAAATTAGGTGGAGGGATAAAAATAGAGAAAAATATATTGATATTCTCAAAATATCATTTATTTAAAAAAAATGAAAATCTCAAAAAATACCATTTATTCGTATAGGGAGGGAGTTATATATTGATTCATAAGAATATTATAACAAGAAAGATAGTACATTAGAATTTGCTATAAATTAAAATTTAAAATGATTGATTTTATTTTCTATATACATAAAATATCTAGTATAAAGATACTGAGGACTGCTGATGTGCATTATCTATCTAAAGGTCTAAAATGATTTTACACATTCATCACATGTGAACTTATGAGTTGACGGAAAAGAAATATGGGTGAACTGATGTCACGTGTTGGTAAAGTCATATCAAAATCATTCGTTGAATATCAAAACCTTAATTAAAGATTCTCACCGCCAGTTAAATAAAAGATTTCATCAAAAAAAGTTGAAATAAAGATTGAATTATAAAAAATTCCTCTAAAGTTAAGCATATTCTAAGTTTACTCCCTAATATTTTGCAAACCCAACCTCAAAGAGATCGAGACCCAAGGAAAAAAATATCATTTGTCAGGAAATTGTAGATTTTTATGTGGCCTAGAGAAAAAAAATCTATAGGTTATTATTACTGATATTTCTTTCTTGTGATAGAGGTCACTCGAGCTCGTCAAAAAAAGTCTGTCAACTTTTTTTTTATAGTCGAAAATTCCGTCAAACTTTGAAAACGGTAGATGATAAGACAATATCGTATCCCGGAAAATAAATATAGACTATGCGACTTCTTGTATTAGTCAAGTAAGTAAGTAGCATTTGGCAATCTAATTTATCTTGCTCAGTTTCATAATATTCATAATATTTTAATTAATTTGCATAAAATATAATTAATGGAGAATATTTTTGGATGACCCATTAGTAACGGGGAGTCAGTCCATTATAAAAAAGAACTCTAGCCATGTAAGCTATTCTGAATGTTGTGAAGTGAACTCGCTTTTTTCTGCAGCAACTCACTCAACATGATTTTTTCCCGGCGTATGATTGTAAGACCATTCCTGATTTGTGGTCACGGCCACGAACATCGTCAAATCACTTGTGCGTGGAATGATGCGATTGTGCCCTAATTGAGATTCGGCATGTGGGCCATCTTCGAATCGGTGAATACTGTCAAGTTGGCACCGTAAATCCCACTCAAAAAATATAGTTATCTAATCTTGCTTTCCAAATATTAAATCGATATGAACCAACACTACGTACATTAGTCTTAGCCAAATCCCAAAAGTCCGATAAAGGTACATACACATACACAAAAGTGCTAGCCATTGGCATTCCAGCCAGTTCATACACAAAATAAAAGAAAGCTCTTAGTCGCATTGCATTTTCACTTGCTGGTCTTTTTGAAGATGGATACCTTCACCTTGGCATGAACCTTGTCAATGAGCTCGAAGACGCAAACGTCTCCACCCTGCACAGAATTCTGTCTGGCAAACGCTGCCCAGCCAGAACACAACTTGCCTTGTTTAAGGTGTGGATAGATACACAACTTGACAGCCCAGCTTCTTTCTCCAACCTCAAGTCTCAGTTCTTGTGTCTTTGCCTTTACGCTCGATAGCTTTTCAATAAACTTCCAAGGCACATTCTGCAGAAAAATACAAAATTGAATCATTCTTTGGTAGCAAGTAATAACTCAAATCATATAATTTTGGAAACCTACCAGAGCAACTCTCTTCTAGTAGATGGCAGGATGACGACTTTCAAGAGTGGGTATTTAGATTTAGAGGGAAAATTAGAGGCAGCTTCAAGAGCACGCCACTTGCCAGACTGACTTGAATCGCCTGCATGCATTTAATCCAAGTATCAATCTATCAGTCTATATATGAAAGAATGCACGTTACCAAACCATATCCAATCTGGAAACTGGTCAAAAACTCAGTTAAGAATGGCTATAGAGTGATATAATTTCTGCATTTTGGAAAGAAATACAAATGTGATGACTTCTGATTTGTGTCAATGAAGTATCGGTAACTCTTGCTTTGACTTGTACAACTTCCAACCCTTTGAGGTTATTATCCTTGGGTTTGATTCGAGTAACTGGGCCATTTTCCGGTTCAAGATAGCTGACTCCATCTACTAGTTCTTTTTTGAAGATGGATACCTTAACCTTCGCATGAACCTTATCGATAAGCTCGAAGACACAAACATCTCCATGTTGCAAAGAGTTCTGTCTCGTAAACTCTGACCAGCCAGAGCTCCAGCTTGCCATTATTAAGGGTGTGGATAAATATACAACTTGACTGCCCAACTTCTTTCTTAGAACTCTCGGAAGTCTCAGTTGTTGTGTCTTCTCCTTTACGCTCGATAGGTTTTTTATAACCTTCCAAGGCACGGTCTGCAGAAAAATACAAAATTCGAATCATTCTTTGGTAATAATTCCTAACTAAACTAGCTTGAAACTCCACCTTAGCAAAGGCAAGTAATAATTCTACCATCAGAAATTTGTAACCTACCACAGAGCAACTATTCCAAGTAGGTGGCCGGAAGAACGACTTTCCAGTTTGGGTACTTAGAGTTGGAGGTAAATTTATTGGCAGCTTCAAAGGGCATACTGATTGCCAGGATCAGACTTGGATTGCCTGCATGCATTTATTCCCAAGTATCAATCCATCCGTCCATATATAAATGAATGAATGAATATTTGGTTTCCAAATCCTTATCCGAGGAAATTGAAATTCTTTGATAGCAAAACTCAGATACGGATCTAGCCGTTAAGTGTAGTTCGTGTTCTAATCGATTTACATGTAAATATATAAATATATATTTTTCTAACTGGTATTGTAGAACTTTTATAAAATCAATTGTAGCTCGAGCTCTCTGGCATTAGAGTGAATCGAGATCTCTGCATTTAAAGAAATGAAAATGTGATACCTTCGTTTTGTGTAAACGAACTATCGGTACCTCACTGGTATTGTAGAACGTTTTATGTATTAATTATAGCTCGAGCTCTCTGGCTTTACAGTGAACTAATATCTGCTTTTAGAAAGAAATGAAAATGTGATACCTTCGTTTTGTGTAAACAAACTATAGGTACCTAGCTTCGACTTGCACAACTTCCACCCTGTGATCTTATTATCCTTAACTCTGATTCGAGTGACTGGGCCTTTTTGCGGTTCATGATGGCCGACTCCATCTACTTGTTCATTTTTCGGTTCACGATAGCCGACTCCACCTACAATTGTTTGAATATACATTGAAGGGAGCATAAGCTTGTAGTATGAGTGTACAGCACCCAACAAGAAAAGTTAATTAGTATAATTTAGACAGTTAACACAAAGTTAAACTCGCCAGATGAAGAGGGTACAGTTACCATTTTCTCGCAATCGGAGAATGGTACTTCTCAATGACATTTTCTTAGAGTCAACGAGCTCAAAGGCACATACATCACCAACTTGTAACTGATTCTTCTGGGCGAATTCCTTCCAACCACCACAAAGATTGGTTCGTGAATTGTCGGGAGAATGATAGCAACTCACAGGCCAAGTCGTTTCATCAGAATCAAGTAGAGTGACACACATTCACCTTATTCAAAAACTTCCTAGCAAAGCCACAAGGTACAGCCTATGCAAAACAAAATGAAAATGTTACTCTGAATTAAATAATCATGTAGTTTTCCGACCAAAGGCAATGATTTACACTGTTTTGCGTATACAAAACAACAGAAAAAAGGGTCATAGTGACCGTAAAATATGGATAATTTGATGAAAATCCACTGGCCATATCTACGACATGCTGCTTTCTCATAATCCGTCAAGGAAAGAACCCTTGGAGTATTACTAATTGGTACTTTTCTCTGACCAACGGAAACGCCTTCTTTCCAAACAGCTGCTCTTTCATTGTCGGGCAAAAGTTGAATCCTTGGGGACTTGCTTGGTTTCCTCTGATCAACATTGGACGTGCCTTTCCCAAATATGCAAATACAAAACCAAATTCATTAATTTTTGTATATAGAATCATCAAATAGCAGCAGAGCGTAAGAAATGCTAATAAAAAACATACCACCTTGTTCTGACACAAAGCATATGAGCTCGGTTCTTGGCAACTTGCAAGGTGTAGGATGAATCGGCACTGGTGATTTCATCTTCCTCCTTTTAAGACATGGCTTAGAATTTTCAAAGAGGTTTTTTCAAAACCGAACTCATCCCCATGAATCGAATAATAGGGATAGTCTATCTCCATAGCAGTGGGATCCAATATAATTGTGCTAAATTCAGAACCTCCATGATAATTAAAGACTACGAAATGTCCATGCACTATAGAATAGTACTCTGTAAATTCTTTCCAACCCTTATCCAACAAAATGGTTTCTTCATCAGATTTTGTCAATCCTATTTTCCAACGAGTATTAGGTAACACTCTCAGGATCACATCACTTTGTAAATCATTTCCATATTTCCGCACGAACGCCTTAGGAATTCCCTAATTACATGAGATTTCAATAATCATTAGTAAAAAAACAGCAATTTCCTAGCTCAGGAATATATAATGAGTAAATATATTTACACTCCATCACATATCAGATAATATTCTACTTATATAATGATATTTCCATTAAACAGATTCCAAAAGCAACACATGCAAACCCAGATTAGAAAAGAATGTTCATTCAGACATTTTTAACAAGTTCTATTAAAATACTTACAATCTTCCCTTCACAAATGGAATCATGCAGAACAATTTTGAAAAATGTGGCGTTGTAGGATGGAAGAGCAACTTCTGTTCACAGCTATGGCGATTAGAAGCCATGTTTTACAGAACCTGATCAATTCTGTTCAGCTTTGAGACAAAACTTAGTTTATTTGTTGGAGACTAGAGAGAGAAAAGTTGTAATGAAATGGTGAACTGTAAACTGTTGACATGTTGGTTTAGTCATATCAAATCAAAAGGTTAATTACAAAATTCCCCTACTTTTAAGCATATTCTAATATTTACCCCTTCTTATCTTTTAAAACTTATTTAAAGCCCCTTTAACTTTTTTATTCAACAACAGTTTACCCCCTACCGGTTACTGTTATTATCCAATCTGTTAAAACGACTGATGTCATGCTTTCCGCCTAAGGAAATTCCAGACATGCACAAATCAGCTTTATTTGTGGCTGCTCTGTTTCATATTTTGCTAGAGGGAACATAAACGTGTGTAAAATGTCAAAGAAGATGAATATTGTAATCTGTAGTATAGAACTATAGTCAATAAATTATCGAAAACCTTACGAAATAGAATTCTGTACCAAGTATCATCCTCTCGATCATGGCCAAATATGCGAAGGACGAAATAAATAAAATTTAACTGCATAATAAATCTTAGCCAAAACCCATATAAGTCCGAGAAAGGTACTCCACCAGTATATATACATACACAAAAGTATAGCCATTGGCATACCAGAATTCCAGTCAGGTACACATAATTAATCTTAGTAGCATTGCATTTTCACTTTGCTGATGTTTTTGAAGATTGATACCTTAACCCTGGCATGAACTTTGTCAATAAGCTCGAAGACGCAAACGTCTCCGACCTGCAAAGCATTCTGTCTATCAAACTCTGCCCAGCCAGAACACAACCTGCCGTGTTTAACGTGTGGATAAATAAACAACTTGAGTGCCCAACTCCTTTCTCCAACCTCAAGTCTCAGTTCTCGTGTCTTTTCCATTAAGCTCGATAGCTCTTCGATAATCTTCCAAGGCACGTTCTGCAATAGAAGTACGTACATAAAAATTGAATCCCTCATTCGTAACAACTACCGAGTTCTATCAGAATATATATAATTTTAGTAACCTACTACAGAGCAACTCCTTCTAGTATATGGCCGGATGACGGAGTTTCCAGACTGGGTATTTAGATTTAGAGATGAATTTAGTGGCAGCTTCAAGAGCACACCGCTTTCCGGTCAGACTCGAATTGCCTGCATGCATTTATCCATGTATCAATCCATCCACAAAAGAATGAATGAATAATGAACGAATAATTGCACATTAACTGTAGTCCGTGCTGTAATCGATTTACATGTAATCATATCTCTTTTCTGCCACATACTGTAGCACTCTTTATGTATATTTTCATAAGCATTTCTATAAAAAAATATATTTTTTAGGTCGTGTTGTACACAAATCCATCTCCGGCTAAAAAGTGAAATAGTCTCTGCATTTGGTTAGAAATGAAAATGCGATACCTTTGTTTTGTGTCAACGACCTATCGGTACCTGGCTTCGATTTGCACAACTTCATCCCTTTGAGCTTATTATCCTTAGGTTTGATTTGAGAAGCCGGACCTTTTTCTGGTTCAAGATCTAATTGTTCTTTTTTCAGTTTAAGATGGCTGACTCCATCTACAATTGTTCAAATATACATTGACGGGAGTATAAGCTTGTGATACGAAATTAAACATGAAATTTAATTATAATTTAACAGTTAAACACAAAGATAAACCCACAAGCTGAACGGGGACGGTTCCCATTTTCTTGCAATCGGAGAATGGTACTTCTCAATAACATTTTCTTAGAGTTAATGAGCTCAAAGGCACCTACATCACCAACTTTTAATTGTTTCTTCTGTGCGAATTCCTTCCAACCAACATGAAGTAAGGTTCGTCGATTGTCAGGAGGCCGGTAGAGACTTACAGGCCAAGTTTTTCCATCGGACTCGAGCAGAGTGACACCATTCACCTTTCTCAAAAAC